>JAXQQM020059358.1:250000-262500 GCA_034641835.2 Pinus albicaulis | reverse complement strand
TCAATTTTACAACAAGGAGAACCCCGCTCCTCACATCGCCAAATGGAAAAAGCAAGCAAGAGGGGAAGCTTACAGCGAAAACCCCTCCACATTCCTCTTAAACGTATGCATCTCAACCCACAGTGCTGACATAGAAAGAGTACAAGCACAAGAAACCGGCACCGTGAAGAGCCAAACAATGAAGAGGACACTCGTCTCAAGGAGCCACACACAAAAACCCATCCAATTCCGAGAACACGGAGCGAAGGGGGAATTGTTCACATATGCCTCCAAGGACGAGCATGGCCAACATTACCGCTCATGTGCTACCGAGTGGGGATGGAGAGAATTGGAATGTCGACCACCCTACAAATGACCCAAGGCCACTCTTCAGGCACACCCGACAAGCTACTCAATTACCAACCCACCTTTCACACGAAAATCCAACCCCTCCCCCCACCGAAAGGGGGAGGAGGTGAACAATATAGCGAGGAGCCGATTTCATGAAGCCAACGAGACAAAAGCCCACCTCTCCAACCCACCAAAAAGGGAGGAGGTGAACAATATAGCGAAGAGCCAACATCGACGGAGCCAACGAGCGAGCAAGGGGCACGAGAGCGACATAGGCGACCGGCCAGTTGTCTCAAGGAGCCACACACGGCGACCTCATCCAACTCTTTGAACATAGAGCGAAAGGGTAACTCTTTTCACATATGCCTCCCAGGACGAGCATGGCCAACATTACCGCTCATGTGCTACCGAGTGGGGATGGAGAGAATATGAATGTCGACCACCCTACAAATGACCCAAGGCCATTCTTCAGGCACACCCGAACAAGCAACTCAATTTACCAGCCCACCTTTCACACAAAAATCCAACCCCTCCCCCCACCAAAAGGGGAGGAGGTGAAAAACATAGTGAGGAGCTGATTTCACGAAGCCAACGAGACAAAAGCCCACCTCTCCAACCCACCAAAAAGGGAGGAGGTGAACAATATAGCGAAGAGCCAACATCGACGGAGCCAACGAGCGAGCAAGGGGCATGAGAGCGACATAGGCGACCGGCCAGTTGTCTCAAGGAGCCACACAGAGCGACCTCGTCCAACTCTGAGAACACAGAGCGGAAGGGTAACTCTTTTCACATATACCTCCCAGGACAAGCATGGCCAACATTACCGCTCATGCGCTACCGAGTGGGGATGGAGAGAAGACGAGAGTCGACGACCCTACAAATGACCCAAGGCCGCTCTTCAGGCACACCCGAACAAGCAACTCAGTTACCAACCCACCTTTCACACGAAAATCCAACCCCTCCCCCCACCGAAAGGGGAGGAGGTGAACAATATACCGAGGAGCCGATTTCACGAAGCCAACGAGACAAAAACCCACCTCTCCAACCCACCAAAAAGGGAGGAGGTGAACAATATGGCGAAGAGCCAACATCGACGGAGCCAACGAGCGAGCAAGGGGCACGAGAGCGACATAGGCGACCGGCCAGTTGTCTCAAGGAGCCACACAGAGCGAGCTCATCCAACTCCGAGAACACAGAGCGGAAGGGCAACTCTTTTCACATATGCCTCCCAGGACAAGCATGGCCAACATTACCGCTCATGCGCTACCGAGTGGGGATGGAGAGAAGATGAGAGTCGACGACCCTACAAATGACCCAAGGCCACTCTTCAGGCACACCCGAACAAACAAATCAGTTACCAACCCACCTTTCACACGAAAATCCAACCCCTCCCCCCACCAAAAGGGGAGGAGGTGAAAAATATAGCGAGGAGCCGATTTCACGAATCCAACGAGACAAAAGCACACCTCTCCCAACCCACCAAAAAGGGAGGAGGTGAACAATATAGCGAAAAGCCAACATCGACGGATCCAACAAGCGAGCAAGGGGCACGAGAGCGACATAGGCGACCGGCCAGTTGTCTCAAGGAGCCACACAGAGCGACCTCATCCAACTCTGAGAACACAGAGCGGAAGGGTAAATCTTTTCACATATGCCTCCCAGGACAAGCATGGCCAACATTACCACTCATGCGCTACCGAGTGGGGATGGAGAGAAGATGAGAGTCGACGACCCTACAAATGACCCAAGGCCACTCTTCGGGCATACCCGCAGAAGCAACTCAGTTACCAACCCACCTTTCACACGAAAATCCAACCCCTCCCCCCACCAAAAGGGGAGGAGGTGAACAATATAGCGAGGAGCCGATTTCCCGAAGGCCAACGAGACAAAAGCCCACCTCTCCAACCCACCAAAAAGGGAGGAGGTGAACAATATAGCGAAGAGCCAACATCGACGGAGCCAACGAGCGAGCAAGGGGCACGAGAGCGACATAGGTGACCGGCCAGTTGTCTCAAGGAGCCACACAGAGCAACCTCATCCAACTCTGAGAACACAGAGCGGAAGGGTAACTCTTTTCACATATGCCTCCCAGGACAAGCATGGCCAACATTACCACTCATGCGCTACCGAGTGGGGATGGAGAGAAGATGAGAGTCGACGACCCTACAAATGACCCAAGCCCACTCTTCAGGCACACCCGAACAAACAACTCAGTTACCAACCCACCTTTCACATGAAAATCCAACCCCTCCCCCCACAAGCAAGCAAAAAGGGAGGAGAAGAACAATATAGAGAAGAGCCGACATCGACGGAGCCAACGAGCGACATAGCAAAACGCTGATTTCAACAAAGCAAACGTGCAACCAAGGGGCACGAGAGAGAGTTACCGGAGAGACGATTTCAACAACGACAACAGGCAGCCAGTCATCTCAAAGAGCCACACACAACAACCCCATCCAAATGCTAGAAAACAGAGTGGACGGGAGAGATTGTTCAAACATGCCTCCAAGGACAAGCATGGCCAACATTACCGCTCATATGCTACCGAGTGGTGATGGAGAGAAGAAAGTCGACGACCCTACGAATGACCCAAGGCCATTCTTCAGGCACAACCGAGCAAAACAACTCAATTACCAACCCACCTTTCACACGAAAAGCAAATACGTCGCGCACCCTCGGACAAAACAAGGCGACCCAAACGGCCCCGTCCGTGCGACCTCACTCGGGGCGACACGGAGCGCCCCCCCGAATGAACGCACATGGGAGCAAATGGCAAACGGGCCGCCCGGACGTGCACAAGGCACCTGGGCAGTCACAACTTAGCAAATATGGCACGGGCGCCCTCGGGCCAAACGACCTGACCCGAACGGAGGACCTCACCCGGCACGACCAAACGACCCGACCCGAACGAACGCCCTCACCCAGGGCGACACGGCGCGCCCACCCGAACGGACGCACATGGGAGAAAATGACAAACGGGCCGCCCGGACGTGCACAAGACACCCGGGCGGTCACAACTTAGCAAATCTGACACGGGCGCCCTCGGCCCAAACGACCCGACCCGAACGGACGCCCTCACCCGGCACGACATGGCACGCCCACCTGAACAGACGCCCTCACCCGGCACGACACGGCACGCCTACTCGAACGGATGCACATGGGTGCAAACGGCAAACGGGCCGCCCGGACGTGCACAAGGCACCCGGGCGGTCACAACTTAGCAAATCTGACACGAGCGCCCTCGGGCCAAACGACCCCACCCGAACGGACGACCTCGCCCGGCGCGCCCACCCGAACGGACGCCCTCACCCGGCACGGCACGGCGCGCCCACCCGAACGGACGCACATGGGAGAAAACGGCAAACGGGCCACCCGGACGTGCACAAAGGACTCGGGCGGTCACAACTTAGCAAATCTGACACGGGCGCCCTCGGGCCAAACGACCCGACCCGAACGGACGCCCTCACCCAGAAGGACATGGCGCGCACGACCAAACGGACGCACATGGGAGCAAACGGTAAACGGGCCGCCCGGACGTGCACAAGGCACTCGGGTGGTCACAACTTAGCAAATCTGACACGGGCGCCCTCGGGCCAAACCACCCGACCCGAACGCACGACCTCACCCGGCACGACCAAACGACCCGACCCGAACGGACGCCCTCGCCTGGCACGACACGACGCGCCCACCCGAACAAACGCACATGGGAGCAAAGGGCAAACGGGCCACCCGGACGTGCATAAGGCACCCGGGTGGTCACAACTTAGCAAATCTGACACGGGCTCCCTCGGGCCAAACCACCGGACCCGAACGGACGACCTCACCCGTCACGCCCACCCGAACGGACGCCCTCACCCGGCGCCACACGGCACGCCCCACCAAACGGACGCACATGGGAGAAAACGGCAAACGGGCCACCCAGACGTGCACAAGGCACCTGGGCGGTCACAACTTAGCCAAACGACCCGACCCGACCCGAACGGACGCCCTCGCACGGCACGCCCACCCGAACGGACGCCATCGTGCCGCACGACCAAACGAGTCGACCCGAACGGACGCCCTCACCCGGCACGACCGAACGACCCGACCCGAACGGACGCCCTCACCTGGCACGCCCACCCGAACGCACGCCCTCACCCGGCGCGACACGGCACGCCCGACCAAACGGACGCACATGGGAGCAAACGTCAAACGGGCCGCCCGGACGTGCACAGGGCACCCGGGCGGTCACAACTTAGCAAATCTGACACGGGCGCCCTCGGGCCAAACGACCCGACCCGACCCGAACGGACGCCCTCGCCCGGCACGCCCACCCGAACGAACGCCATCGTGCCGCACGACCAAACGACACGAAACGAACGGACGCCCTCACCCGGCACGACCGAACGACCCGACCCGAACGGACGCCCTCGCCGGGCATGCCCACCCGAACGCACGCCCTCACCCGGCGCGACACGGCACGCCCGACCAAACGGACGCACATGGGAGCAAATGGCAAACGGGCCGCCCGGACGTGCACAAGGCACCCGGGCAGTCGCAACTTAGAAAATCTGACACAGGCGCCCTCGGGCCAAACGACCCGACCCGACCCGAACGGATGCCCTCGCCCGGCACGCCCACCCGAACGGACGCCATCGTGCCGCACGACCAAACGACCAGACCCGAACGGACGCCCTCACCCGGCACGACCGAACGACCCGACCCGAACGGACGCCCTCACCCGACACACCCACCCAAACGCACACCCTCACCCGGCGCAACACGGCACGCCCGACCAAACGGACGCACATGGGAGCAAACGGCAAACGGGCCGCCCGGACGTGCACAAGGCACCCGGGCGGTCACAACTTAGCAAATCTGACACGGGCGCCCTCGGGCCAAACGACCCGACCCGACCCGTACGGACGCCCTCGCCCTGCACGCCCACCCGAACGGACGCCATCATGCCGCACGACCAAACGACCCAACCCAAACGGACGCCCTCACCCGGCACGACCGAACGACCCGACCCGAACGGACGCCCTCACCCGGCACGACCGAACAACCCGACCCGAACGGACGCCCTCGCCCGGCACACCCACCCGAACGGACGCCATCGTGCCGCACGACCAAACGACCTGACCCGAACGGACGCCCTCGCCTGGCACGACCGAACGACCCGACCCGAACGGACGCCCTCACCCGGCATGACCGAACGACCCGACCAAACGGACGCACATGGGAGCAAACGGCAAATGGGCCGCTCGGACGTGCACAAGGCACCCAGGCGGTCACAACTTAGCAAATCTGACACGGGTGCCCTCGGGCCAAACGACCTGACCCGACCCGAACGGACGCCCTCACCCGGCACGACCGAACGACCCGACCCGACTCGACCCGAACGGACGCCCTCACCCTGCATGCCCACCCGAACGGATGCCCTCGGGCCAAACGACCCGACCCGACCCGAACGGACGCCCTCACCCGGCACGACCAAACGACCCGACCCGACCCGACCCGAACGGACGCCCTCACCCGGCACGACCAAACGACCCGACCCGAACGGACGCCCTCACGGCACGCCCACCCGACCCGACCCGAACGGACGCCCTCACCCGGCACGCCCACCCGACCCGACCCGAACGGATGCCCTCGGGCCAAACGACCCGACCCGACCTGAACGGACGCCCTCGGGCCAAACGACCCGGCCGAGGCAGACGGACGCCCTCGGGCCAAGCGACCCCCGAGCCGGACGCCCTCACCGGCACAGCAAACGACCCGAACGGACGCCCTCACGGCCACGACCAAGCGCGGCCGGCCGAACGGACGCCCTTGGGCCAAGCTGACCCAGGCAGGCCCGAGCCGGACGCCCTCACCCGCCACGACCAAATGACCCGACCCGAACGGACGCCCTCACCCGGCACGACCAAACGACTCGACCAAACGGACGCACATGGGAGAAAACGGCAAACGGGCTGCCCGGACGTGCACAAGGCACCCAGGTGGTCACAACTTAGCAAATCTGACACGGGCGCCCTCCGACCAAATGGCCCGACCCGAACGGACGCCCTCACCCGGTGCCACACGGCCCGCCCAACCGAACGGACGCACATGGGAGCAAACGGAAAACGGGTCGCTCGGACGTGCACAAGGCCCCCGGGTGGTCACAACTTAGCAAATCGATGCGGCACCCTCGGCCCAAACGACCCGACACGAACGCCTTTGGCGGGCACCCGGCTGACAGGCACGTTTGGGCTGGACGGAGTCGTGTGACCCACAGCCGGGCGCCTGCTTGGGCAGCCCCACACGGCACTACAGTGCGAAAGCCATTCCGGGAGCGTCCGGAGTCGGAATTGAGTGCCGTAAATTGCAGAATGTGCGTATTGACGGGCCGCATCTAACCGTACAGTTGGGAAGCGGATTGGACACACAAGGAGCTCGAGGGACGGTCTAAACTGATTTGTAGTGCCGATTTGAGTGACCCGGCAGCACTTGGGCAGTTTTGTGCAGGATATTCCCAAGGTGAATTCTGATGATTGTAAATGATTGCTGTAGGCTAGTTTGATGGTTGACAAGCCTTAGAGCTTGGTCAAAAGGCTAACTTGCCTTGCCAAGGAGCAGAAGTGGCTTATGCTGGATTGGAACTTATTATTTCATATTTATCATTATTAACAGGGAATTGCCCCTCCCTTGTATGTATGAGCATACTTGTGGATTGATAATGATGTTTATGTTTATTTAGGCATATCGAGAGAACCTTTGGTTAATAACTAACAAGTGTTGCTAAAGGCGTAGTCTATATACTTGAGTATTTGGAAAAAGGAAAAAGTACGGTAGTGCCGCACCCATCTATAGCGTGGTTGAAAGACACCGAAGGTATAGGGGCGTGACAACTAGGCGCACGGACGGTCACAACTTAGCATTTTCGATATGGCCTCCCTCACACGACCCGACTCGAACGCGTTTCCTTGGGCGCCCTCACACGGCACGACCTGACCCGCCCTAACGAAGGCACAAAGGAGCAAACGGCAATCAGGTCGCACGAACGTGCACAAGGCACAGGGGCGGTCACAACTTAGCATTTTTTATACGGCCTCCCTCACACGACCCGACCCGAACACGTTTCCTTGGGCGCCCTCACACGGCACGACCCGACTCGCCCGAACGAAGGCACAAGGGAGCAAACAGAAAACGGGTCGCACGAACGTGCACAAGGCACATGAGCAGTCACAACTTAGCATTTTTTATATGGCCCCCCTCGCACGGCACGACCCGACCCGACCCGCCCGAACGAAGGCACAAGGGAGAAAATCGGAAACTGGTCGCGTGAACGTGCACAAGGCACGCAGGCGGTCACAACTTAGCATTTTTTATACGGCCGCCCTCACACGGCCCGACCCGAACGCGTTTCCTTGGGCGCCCTCACGCGACCCGACCCGACCGAATGCGTTTCCCTGCTCGAAGGTATGCATCCCATAGTGCATCAAAATCAAGACCAGTCTCGATCTCAGTTCCTCAGTGAACCAGATACTGCAAGATCATTGTAGTATGAAGCCTCTAATGAATGAAACTCCATCATGAACTCCCACGCATCATCCTATCCAAAGCGTTGGCAAGCATACTTGTATTGCCCACGAGTGCCACCACAAGTTGTTCTCACCCTGCAAGTCATATGAATGTGCTCGTAGGTTGCTCATCCAACCAATGTCTTGTTGCTCAAAGTGAACAATGTCCATCAGCCCATCTATAAAAGATCTTCATGTAGCACCAACAATCGATCATGCTCAGCATATTCCTTCTTGACACTCCTCCATGATGCTCATAAGTGGGCACCCAGTAAGTGCACCTGCATAATGTCTCCACATAATGTCCTGCCATGCCCTCATGTCAATGTACATGAATTTGGTTGCCCATGTGTCCATCAAGAGTAGAATCGCCTCAACCCTAGTCACCATCATGTGTATAGTGTACAGGTTAAATGCCCTCGGTCACTTCTACCATCATCATCATGGGTACTTCCTCCAAGGCTTCTCCCCCGCTAAAGGTGCGCCAAGAGTTCCTTCTTGGTTGTAAGCCATGAAGAAGTCTACCCAGACAATGTGCCCTACCACCAAGGCAGTCCATGAGTCATGCCGGGCACCTAGCCAGTTTCCATGTGGCTAAGCATGACCCGTATCTATCATAGAGATCATCAAGTTCCACCCTTGTCACGGGAATTTGAACCTACTAGAGCGAGGTCACAAATTTCCCTATCAAGGCCTACAACAATAAATGCTCCCCTTGCTTCTCCAATGTACAAGGTTCCATCATAGTCATCCGAGGAAAGGTCCTCCATGGTATTGGAAAAGAAGTCATCTTCTTTCCCATCCCTGCATACGGTCCATCTCCCGGATGCTCAATTGAAACACGAGCCATGTCTTCATGAAGAATCTCTAAGCGAGTGTCCTCCGTCCTCATCAATGTCTGCAATGCTTCCGATCCTGGTACCGCCTGCTCATAAAGTTCCTCCTCGATCATTGTCACTTCTGCAAAATTTTCATGTGGTTCATCCCCCGATGCCTGCAATGTGCTTGGTCCAGGTTCAACTTGTTCCACGAGTTCTTCCTCGATCATATCCGCATCCTCAACATCCTCCCCAGAATCATCCATCACCGATGCTTGCGATGTGCTTGGCCCTGGTCCAACCTTTTCATCAAGTTCGTCCTCGACTTCTACCACATCTGCAACATCGTTGTGAGAATCGTCCACCATCAATGCTTGTAATGTGCTTGGTCCTGGTCCAACTTGTTCATCAGCTTCTTCCTTCACTTCAATCACATCTACAACATCCTTTGGTTTGGCCACAGTGGGCCTCATGCCACCATGCTTCATCTTTCCAAGGTCTCTAAGCTTGAGAAGCTTATCAATTAACTTCCTTCGCTCTTCTTCCACCTTGTCCATTTCTGCTCGGAGAATTCTCACTTTCTTCATAAGTCAAAACATTTCATCTTTTCTCATGCCAGATGTCCTCCTCTTGCACAATGTATCAACGGTCCGACTCGCCTCATCAAACTCCTTTTCCACTTCCTTCGACTTCTCTTTAATTTCTTTGAAGTTCATTTCCAATGAAAAAAACTCATCCATCAAGCTTCAATACCCCCTGCAACGCTACAACGGTATCCCTGCTCAATAATAATAATGAAAAAGCCACAAAAATGTAGCTCTGATACCAACTGTCACGCCCTTATACCTGTGGTAGTCTCCCAACCGCTCTATAGACGGGTGCGGCACTACCTTATTTTTCTCTTTTCAAATACTCAATAAATAGACTACGCCTAACTCAACACTTGTTTAATTAATCTTCCAAAGTGCTCCTGTGCGGAAATAAAACAGCAATAAACATCAATATCAAACCACATGAACGCCCATACATTCAAGGAAGGGGCAAATCCCGTTAATAAGTCTGCCCAGTATTATGCTTCAATAAATATGTACAATCTGCAATAACTATACAACCAAGCCTCCATAAACCATTTATGCTTCTTGCCAAATGTGCTTGTACATGGGTCTAGCCTTAACAGCTTCCCAACAGTGCAAAAAATCCAAAGGAACCCCAAAATTCCCTTTCAGAACATGTTTCTGAAGTCTGCGCGAATTCTGGTTCGAGTGGGTCACTCGGGTCACAGACGCCCTCGGCACCCTGAAAACGTTTCCGCACGCGGGTCACCGGGGTCACGGTCTGCACGCGTTTCCTGAACGCGTTCGACCCGACCCGACCCGACCTGACCCTGCTGGACGAACTCCGCGCCTTCAAACACTGTTCCGCGCGTCCGGAACGCGGGCGTGCTGCACGAACCCGACTCGACCTTAACGCGCCCGCCCTGAACACTGTTCTCCACGCGTCTTGCGGAAGGAACCCGACTCGACCATGCACTAAACACTGCACCGCACGCGCCCTGCGGAACGAACCCGACTCGACCTGCGGGTGAACGCCGAACGGGTTTTTACCTGACTCGACCCAGACTCCGTTTCCCCACTGCGGCTTCGCCCTCCACCCTCGACCTTCGCTCTGGCTCGAGCATTAGCTTGCCAATGGTGGAATCAGCAAGATGTTGATGTCCTTCTTTCTCTCCTTTATCGTCCATCACACATCCTCCTTTCGTATGTTCCTTTTCCCACACATTGCTTCCATGGGTGGGGAAAACGCCCATAAATCCTTGGTTACGACGTGGCATTTCCTCCTTAACGTCGGCTTGCCACCACGGCCGGCCTATAAAACCTCCAAGCCAACACACGGCCATTTTTGGACGCGTTTATGCACGTTGCTCCTAAACGTCACACGGTCACCATGATAACGTTGTATAGTAGTCGAACGATGTTTTCGTCCGTCGGCGCGCCCGTCTAACCTTCCGTCGTGGTTTTCGTCGTTCGTCGCATGTCCACCGAATGCTTCCAACGCCTTCCGTCGTCGTCCTCGGATCGTGGGTCTTACAGGGGCGGTTTCCGTCGCGGCGGGCGTATAATTGGACGGTGTCCATTGAGCAGGGACATGGAAACCTTACATTTCGCACAGTTGGGCGACTGTCGTCACGTCGGGGCGAGGAAACCTGTCACGCCCCTAGACCTTCGGTGACCTTTCAACCGTGCTATAGACGGGGTGCGGCACTACCGTACTTCTCCTTTTCGTAATACTCAAGTATGTAGACTGCGCCTTTAGCAACACTTGTTAAATTAGTTAATCAAATGTTCTTTCAATGTGCGGAAAACATGAACATCATCATCACATCCACAGTGTACACCCATACATACAAGGGAGGGGCAACTCCCAGTTAATAATGGGTCTGCCCGATAATATGTTTCATAAATACGAAATAGAGTATAAGTTCCAATCCGGCAAAAGACCCCCTTTGCTCTTTGGCAAGGCAAGTCACTTTTTGTCCAAGCTTACAATGCTTGACAATCATTAACTAGCCCACAACAATCGTTTACAGCACTAGAATTCACCTCGGGAATATCCTGCATAAAACTGCCCAAGTGCTGCCGTGTCACTCGGGTCGGCATTGCAAATGATTTCAGACCTCCCCGCGAGCTCTCCGTCTGTCCAATCCGCTCCCCCAGCTATGTGGTTAGCTCCGTCCCATCAAAACGCACCTGCTTCAACTTTCGGCACTCAATTCCGACTCACGATGCCTTCATAATGACCTCTGAACTGAAGCTCGGATCGTGCGGACGCCCTGCCCGACCCGACCTTGCACTGCGGACCCCCTGCGGAGAAGTTCCGCACGCCCTACACGTATGTCGCACGACTTGACCCGCGCGCTGCCCGACTCGACCCGTCTTGCGGTGCGGATGCCCTGCGGAGGAATTCCGCACGCCCTGCACGTCAACAACCTGGCTCGACCCGCGCTCGCCCTGCGTTCACCGCCGCCGTGTTTCCTTCACCAACGAGCTGTTGGCTTAAGCTCGTGGTGCTCCAATGCGCTCGCACTCAGATGCTTGCTTGATCGTTGGTTGGATGACTTCTCCGTCATCCGCACGACGTATTAATACGCGTATCATGTGCGTGTCGTGGGTCACTCGGTCGACCCGAGACGACCCCCATCGTTCAGCTGTCCGCCCACTCGTGTAGCGTCGGCCGCTCAACTCGTGCGTCGGTTCTATGACTCCGGCTGCGCTGTGACGTTTCGCCTGTAACGTCGCTTTTTCCAATGCCACCGCCGGCTATGTGCGACGCGCCCGTGCCGCTCGCCGCCACACACCCGCGCCCCGTGCGGTTACTGTGCGGCGGCTCGCCCGTAACGTCGCACGGCGCCCGAACGCCCGACGGGCGCGCCCGTTACCACGAACGCGCCTCATGAAGTCTTGGGGCCTTACAAAAACCAACCTTCCCCGCATTTGGACGGCTTCCGCCGCGACGAGGCGTGGAAACCCCAAGTTCCGGAGACGGACCAGGGGAGCGGTTTCCGTCGCGCCGCGAAATGGGAGCCCCAAGTTCGCCAGGCTTGGGCGGTTCTTCGCCGTGCCGCGCGGCGGAAACCACGAGTTCCGTAAACTTGGGCGATTACGGTCGTGCCGCGACATGGAAACCCAAGTTCCCCTGACCAGGGGCGCGGTTTTCGTCGGGGCGGGAGATGGAAACCGCAAGGTTCCCCGAACTAGGCGGTTTCCCTCGTGCCACGAAACAGAAGCCCCAAAGTTCCGCAGGCTTGGGC
>JAXQQM020059358.1:225000-245000 GCA_034641835.2 Pinus albicaulis | reverse complement strand
AAAAGGGTAGAATTGTAAAGAACGATGACCGAGAAGGACTAGGGTGGCCACCCTGAAAACTCGCACTTCTTTTCGTCCTTCATGAACATCAAGCCCACTACAACTCCCCCTCTTTTCTCCGTAAAGACGGGGGTCGGAACGAGGAAAGTAAGAAAAAAACATGAAAGAAAGAGAAACAAAATTTTCCACCCACTCAAAGGAGGAGGCCCAAACAGATAACAAACACTTCGCGAGCCCCGCACCCTCGCAAAAGGGGGGGGGAATCGCCATGAACGACAACGGGAAGGACCCGAGGGGTGGCCAACTCGCCTTCCGTGACCGCCTTTCATCCTTCGCGAATGCCAACTCGTCCATTCACCCTTTTCTCTCCGTAAAGCCAGGGCCGAAAGGAGGAAGAGAAAAAAGCAACCTAAAAAAAGAGAGAGAGAAGAAGAAAAAGAGAGAACCAAAATACGGCCGAGGCTCAAACACAAACACGGCTTTCAAGGCCCCTTGCCCCCGGCAAGAAAGGCGGAACGCACAGACCGACGGCACTCAGGAAGACCAGTGGCCGTGCCTGCCCCCGCGAGGAACTCGACAAGGCTCCGTTTTTCAAGCATCCCTTCCTCCCGAAAATCAAAAACTACTTCGCAATCCCACCTTTTCTCCATAGTGCTTTTAGGGGGAACAAATGGACCACAAGGGGAGGCCTGTGCCGTGATAAGATTTTCTGCAAGCCCTCAAGAAAAAAGGGGGGAACTCAGCAAGGAACGATGACCCAGGAAGGATCAGGGTGGTTGCACCCGGAGCCCGAGACTGCCATCCTTCTCCGAGCCAACTGTTCCCGACACCACCCTTTTCGTGCCTGATAAAATGGGACCTTAGATGAGCAAGAAAACTACGATGAAAGCATGTTGAAAACCAAAGGAGCCGACCTCACCTCACAACACCCGCGACAACCTGTCCTGAGAAAGGGGGCCCACCCCTGCTAACGCTTAGCCAGGAGGCACGGAGGGTCACCGCCGGCGGCGCAGGGGATCATGCTGGCTTAAACTCAAAGAAGGGAAACAGCGCACCCAACCTAAAAGCATCCCACGTTTTCAAGACCCCCCTTCCACATACCACAGCCTCCATGACGCAAAATTTATCCTTCTTTCTATCTGGCTAATTTATGCATACTGCTTGAATGTCCCAAACAACCTTCGGGAAGCAGCAGGATGATGTGCTTCTCACAACCTTAAACTCGCTGACTAGAAAAGCCCCCCCCCCCCCTGAGGGCCCCGATTTAGGATGGGAAGGCGCGGGGTGCCTGGCAGGCAGGAGAGCACGCCAGCTCACCCAGAGTAAACGGGACTCTTGTCCCTACAATAAGGTTTCCATGTATGCAAAATCTACCCAATAGAAAACTCCAACACTTTCGCTAGCTTGCACCCCTCCTATGTACAAAAAATGAGATTAATTCACACACAACCCTTTCCAAAATTTTAAAAAAATCTCATGGGGCCAACAATCAACCCAAAGAGTGAGTTATCATGTTCTGGCGCGACACTCAATGCTGGATAAAGCTCAGGGCTGACACGCCATGGTGAAGTAATCTGGCCACGCCCTTTAAAAGAGGGGAAGCCCCCAAATTTATTATTTAAGACCACAATGCTGCTGGTAACAATCGACACATCCAAGGAAATGGATTTCAAGTCGCACAAACCCACAATCCACGTAGACACACCTTGCCCTACTTTTCTCTCGAAGGTGAGGAAGGCCTGTTGACAAAGGACGAGGACCCCTCGACACCAAAGGGACGGAAAGAATGCCGGTTTCGGCAAGCCCACGGACGACGAGAAACCCTGGTGACTTGATGGGAGCTCGAACCATGAAAGGGCTAGGCTTCCCAGCCGATGCTCAGACTCAACCCTTCCGCGCGAGGGCGGCTGTGTGTCACTGGCGAGAACGGGGCACGAGAGGACTGCACAGGCAAGCAACGCCCCATCTTGATTGCTCCTCCGTTGCTTTCATCTATCCCATATTACTTTCCGTACGCACCCTTACTCCCGAATATTTTTCGGCGTGGTAGTGTTGTAGTTGAGGGTAATATCACAAATCACCTCCTTGACTCAATCACCAAAAAGTGTTGTTTTCTGCCTACAAACACATAAACATCAGCCGCCGCTTTTTTGGAGAGTAAATCCTAACTATGGAGGCCCACATTTTAACGAACAAAGGCGGACCGTAGCAACGTCACATGCATCTAGTCCTAATTTTTCCATCGTGCTTCTCAAGCACTTAGACAGGCAACGCAGCTTCTAACCTCATACAAAAAAACAACACATTAGGGGAAGTTATTAATAAAAGGATGGGACAAGACAAGAATCAGGGCACACGAAACAAGTGAACTCAAGATAGGGCACCAAAATGTTGCTAGAAGCCTCTTTTCTGGCAGAGGCACCACTCGACAAAGCATCAACCTGCGGCTTTCTACTTCCGAGATGGCTATTTCCACACACGTTCCTTTAGACATACAATTTAAACTCACGATGGCCAACTCAAACGAAAAAAAAAACACGAAACTCCTTGCCATCCACACGCATCCTACCGTGTTAGGTGTTCGCTGACTTGTCATAACCTCAGCATGACTTTCTCCTTGCCTAGACGGATATGAAACCAATGAACCTCTCACTATGCCGACAGTCACGGCGCGAACCACCGCGTTTTCTGCCTTCTGACGCGAACCAAAACTTCCGACCGCCCGCATCAGCTCAATCCGCAGGGAGCGGAGCCGGCGGTGGGGGGCGGCGTGGGACGCAGCTTCCATCGCGACCTCACGACGGTCGCCGCCGAGCCAGAATTCCTCGTTGAAGGACCGAAGCCGTCGACTGCAATGGTTCTTTCGATCCTGCTCTGGCGCAGGCGTGGGAACAATTTGAGAATTTCCCCGATGCTCTCGGGAACCAAAGAGAGTGGAACATAATATCGCATCACAGATGCTATATGGGTCGCAGCACATCTAGCGGCATCGCTGTGACCAAGTATTGCTCTCAAACTTCCATGCAGCCCAAATGTGGTTATGAAGTCCCTCCAAGACTACCAGCCATGGAAGCCGGTTGAACTTCGTCACTCCGACCAATCAGACAAACTCATCGACCAATCCGAAGAACTGCTTACACCACCCATAGAATCAAGAAAGAGTTTCCCAATCCTGGCCAATCCCGACGAGGAAAAAAAGGCGGCCCCCCCCCCCGGACTCGTAAGTTTCTCGCAGTTGGAACAATAACACGGCAGTTCCGGTTCTAAAAGCGAAAGTTCCCTCTCCGCTTTGTCTCTTTGCCTTAAAGCCTTTGTGCGGGCTCATGCATCTCCTAACCCTGGCAAACACACTCTCTGGACACTTTCGATAAGGTGCCGGCGGAGTCCTTAGAGTGGCCGATCCGCCGACACTCCCTGGCCTGTCGATCACGTTTATGGCTGAGAATAGACGAGATTCCATCGTGCCTTCGAGCCCCCAACTTTCGTGCCTTTTGGATTAATGGAAAACATCCTTGGCAAATTTTAAGTTCTCTGGCAGCGGTCCCAAGGTTTCTCTTCATAAACTTTACAGAATTTTACCTCCTGAGCACGGTGAAAGTCATTAATGCCCCTGATGCAAATTCCTTTTATTAATCGTGTCATCTTCGGTCCCGACAACACACAGGATTCGTACTCCTGTTTCCATTTTCTTATTCCATGCTAATGTATCATTCAGCATATTGCTTTGGAGCACTCTAATTTTTCAAAAGTAACAACACGGAGTCACACCCACCTGCTGGCGGCCAGATACTGGCTGACAGTAAGCACCACAAGTGTGCACACCTAGTAGGCGGACCGACCTTTACTTATCTTTAAAGGATCCTTGTTTAACCACATGAAAGCTTTTAACCCGCAACAACTTAAAATATGCACGTTTATTGGAGCTGGAAATTCGACGTTGGTCAGCATCTTAAAGACGGTGTTCTCCCAATGTGGATCCTCGTTAGCGGAGATTTAGATTTTGACTATTCCGACCACTGCATCTTCGATGAAGCCCAAAGAGCTGGTTATTTTATTGTCGCTTCGAGCTCTCCCCATGTCGATTAAAATTTGCGCGTCAGCCGCTTCCTTGACGTGGTAGCCGCCAGGCTCCTCCGGAATCAACACTAATTCTCCGGCCGTTCGTCACCACCATGAAGTTCTATCCCGCCTACCTGAAAGCGATAAAGCGCAAATTTTTGAATGAAGCTAACGCCAGCGATACGCGCAAGCTCGCGGGAAGCGGATCCTATTTAGTGATTTGATCCTCACCGGAAGTGGCAAGCCCGCTGCACGTGCTTTTTATCTAAAAAAAAAAAAAAAAAAAAAAAAAAAAAAAATGCATCCTTCCAAAAGAAAGAAGGCTGGGATTTCCAGCACGTATTAGCTCTAGAATTGGCTGGCGCTATGATCCGAAAAAAGAAGGAAAATTAATCAAAAAAGTCCTTATAATCGATTTTAATAGTTTTCATCCGCGAAGCCTATGCTGCTGGCTACCCCAATTAGTCTGATGCCGGCTTACGGAGACGCTGAAGGACTTCGCCACCGGTGGATCAACTGTAGCACCCTCCTGATTTTGCAAGTGGCATTCAAAGTTCTTCTTTACGTGAGGTGAGCCCTCGCTTCGAATACCCATCAAGTCAAGGATGGAGTGCTTCAACATATCAAGGTAAAGCTTTCCACACCAGACCCCCGCATCCCCAAGTAAAGCGGGATTAGAGCCTGACACATACCGCAGCATGCCAAGGTGATGATGTGCGATACCTGGTCTTACTTTCCAGACGATGGATGCGGTTATCCACAAAGCGGGTGCAAATGGGTCATCCCAGCTCTGAGACCGAGACCACGCAGAGTTGGTAACCACCTTCAAACCGCGAAAGGAAGTGACGTGAAAAGCTCTCACTACCTACGACAACGCAGGAAGAACTGACAAAGGAGAACAGAACAGACCTTCAGAATGCCCCTCAACCCTTCCCCGCCAAGACTACACATTTAGGAGTTCATCGTACAGCCAAGAATAGTGACCTTCAGAGGCCCGCGGGCGACTTCGGAGCAAAGGTAAATGAAACGTGGTGAGAATAGCCAATCAGCGACCTCTCTCTCTCTCATCTCAAATCTGCACGCCTCTTTCCCAACCATCCTCCTCTGCCTCTCTGAGCACTGGCAGCGTGCTGCCACTCAGGAGTCCACCCGGACAAAGCAATAACGATGGACTCCGCATCACCCGATGCAATGGCGGCGACTCCTGCTGCGGAAGCCAAGCAGGCAACAAAGGGGCGGGAGACACCGACCACGACGTCTCTCTTAAAATTCCCCGCAACTCCCTCCGCCCTGTGCCACGAGGCCACCTAGGAGTCCACCCCGACAGCCAGTCACCAGCCGCCGGACCTCGATCACTCGTCAGTCAGGCGCGGTGGCAACCTCAGCACTCGCAAAGCCGGAAAGAAGGCTGAAGCGGTAGAAGGAGAATGACCAAGTCGGCGAACCCTCTATTAGAAATGCTAATTTCGACTCCCTCCCCCCCCCCGCCCCCAAGCACTGGCGGCCACCTAGGAGTCCACATACACACACTCCTACGGCCAGGCCACGCGGGACCCTCGATCGTCGGATTGCCTCGCGCATTCTCTTCGTCGATGCAAAAAGCGTATCTTAAAAGAAATCTTACCTGAGTCTCTAACCTCCCTGAAATTCTTCTTTTTCTCTTGCTCCCCCCGCACCGCCGAGACCACCAGAAAGTCTGCCACTCCAAGACAATAGTGACACCTTGCAGGACCTCGATCGCTTGACGGTCAGCAACCTCGGGCGTGAAGGCAAAGTGAACAAAATGAATGCAATATCACAGAGGCTCGCGGCGAAAGGCATGAATATCCCGAAATGGGCGAGGAGGGATCGTGCAGCCTTCACACCCCCACATGCACCCTCGCTGCGCAGGCGGCCACAACTCGCCGGGAGAGATCGTTCTAAATCGTACTTGCGATTAACCCGGATGGCCACCCAGGTAGAAAACTTCTCACTCCGTCACAGCCCACCTCCACATTGCAGGAGTGGAGTGTCGTGTTGCCCACCTGAAGTCCTCCTTCCGTACATAGCCCCCCGCCTACCTAACGAGTGTGTGCCCCCCCTCTCATCCCTCACACCACAATCGCAGTGATGGAGCTACCTAACAAAATGAAGAAATTCCCACTGTGTCTCATGGAATATCCCGGCCGCATAATCCCAGCCGACGCGGCATCGTTAAAGACGGTGCGAGAGCGGGAACCGGCTCACCGAGAAAGTTAAAACGGGGCTGTACCACATCTATCAAGACCTCTTGGGCCACAATCGTTAGTGACAAATGGTCTTATGGCTCTAGGAATTTCAAACCTTAATTTTACAACAAGTGAGAACCCCGCTCTCACTACATTTGCCTTAACAATGGAAAGAAGAAGAGGGCGGGCCCGACAAACTAAAAACCCCTCCTTTGATATTCTTCTTAAATCAACCGTACATATCTTCAACCCCAAGGGTTTTTCCACATGGAAGACATATTGTACTAAATCGGTAATTTAAAGAGTCAAACAATGAAGAGGTGGACATTGCCCAAGCGTAGGAGCTTGGTTACATGAATAAAGCTCATCTCAATTTTAGAACCACGTAGCGACATGTATATACATGCCTCCGAAGTAGCATGGCTAATACGAGCGACGGCAAGCTTTGGCGGTGCTACCTACTTAGTGGGATGGAGAACAGTATGAATGTCGATCACCTTGCAGACTCACGTTGTTCTTCTTTTCCACGACCTTGGCCTAACCTGAAATTACTTTCTAACCCTAATTGCCACAGACGCCCCCCCCCCCCCCCCCCCCTCCCCCCCCCCACCCGTGCTGGAGGAGGTGAACAACATAGCGCAGGAGCCGAGCTCGCTGAACGAGACAAAAGCCCACCCTCTCCAACTCCGTTCCGTCAAAAGGGAGGGAGGAGGAACAACATAGCGAAGAGCCAATATCGACGGGAGAAATAACTTAGCGAAAGGCGGGGAAGGGCACCAAGAGCCTGGTTGACAGGCGGAGGCCGCCTCCGGCTACTTGTCTCAAGGCATGGAGCCACACATGTACGACCTCATCCAACTCGAGAACACAGAGCTAAAGGTAACTCTTTTCGACATACATGCCTCCCGTACTCAGTGCACATGGCCACACATTACCGCCTGGCGGTGTGCTACCGAGTGATGGGAGGGAATATGGAGAGTTTACTCACCCCACAAATGAGAGACTCAAGGCCACTCTTCGGCACACCTCATCGTGGGCAACTCAATTTACTTTCCAACCTTACCTTTCGTTATTGTAGGTCCAACCCCCCCCTCCCCCCCACCAAAAGGAGGAGGTGAACAATATAGCGAGGAGCCGATTGCCACGAAGCCAACGAGACAAAGCCTACCTCTCCAATCGACCAAAAAGGGAGGAGGTAGAACAATATAGCGAAGAGCCGAACAGACGACGAGCCAATGACGGAGGGCGGGCGTGTCGAGGAGCGACATAGGCGACTCTGCCGCCTGTCTCATGGAGCCACAAGCGATGTGCCGACTCCCGATCCAACTCGACAACACAGAGCTGGGGAGACCCTCACATATGCTTCCTCTCAGTGGCCTAGTGTGCAAAATATGTATGTATATACGTGTCAATATTATCATTATTACAAGCATTTTAGTGGGGGATGGAGAGGAATATGGAGAGCCCACGACCCTACAATGACCCATGTCATTTTTCGCAACACCCTGTGGCCTACAACTCAACTTACCAACCTTGTTCTTCAATACGGCCGGGGATCCGAACCCCCCTCACCTTTGTTGTGGCGGGGAGAGGGATAAGAACAACATAGCGAGGGAGCCGAGCTCTCTGCTTGCTTTGAACATCTTAGGACAAGCACACACCTTCTCCAACCCCCACAAAAAAAAGGGGAGTGAGATGCTAGAAATCTAATGATAGCCAAGGAGCCCAAAATGTCAACGACCCTCTTAGTATATTCTACGGTCCAGAGCTCTTTAAGTGTGTATGTGTTCCATGAGATGACAAAGAGAGGGCCAGGATGCACAACTAGTCCCTGAAGGAGTCATTATTACGATCTCATCCAACTCCTAGGAACACAGAGTGGAGCAGTGACCTCCTTTCGGTTACATGCCCTGCAAGATCTAGGCATGGGCCCAATATTACTACTTCTTCATATAAGCATTTAGTGATTATGGAGGAGAATATTTAGAGAAAGTTTGTCTTTGCTAAATGGACTCACGTTTACCTTTTCAAAAGTAATACCCTTAAACAACAACCTTGCTCGACACATTAAACTCACCTTTCGTTTAATGGTGGCATCTCAACCCCTTGCCTTGCGGGAGGAGGTAATGGTCATAGCGAGGGAGCCTTATCACGTGAAGGTTTTGGACCCAGGATGGTGGCACACCTCTTCTGGTCCTACTCGTGGGAGAGTGACAGGAGCACGAGGAAGCGGTAAGGAGTCAATGGACGCATGGTGGCTCGTCTGAACGCAGTGTTGGGTGACGCAGGAGCGCAGATAGGCGTTGAAGCGTGCCGCCTTTGTCTCGGCGGAGCTTGCTGTCAGCTGCCGACTCGGCCATCCCCGTCTCCTCGAGAACACAGAGCGCGGAAGCGGGTAACTCTTTTCGGCGGCGTTCCCTCCCCGAAAGACGAGAAAAGCATGGC
The DNA here is from genome assembly GCA_034641835.2 of Pinus albicaulis. Classification (NCBI taxonomy): domain Eukaryota; kingdom Viridiplantae; phylum Streptophyta; class Pinopsida; order Pinales; family Pinaceae; genus Pinus; species Pinus albicaulis. The sequence goes on along the minus strand of JAXQQM020059358.1, from coordinate 236,289 downwards.
TGCACACACGCTTGCGCGACGAGGATGGGTGGAGAGAAGATGAGAGGCGGTCGACGCACCACAACGGACTCCATGGCGCCACTCTCCTTTGCACACCCGAACAACCTGGGCTAGCCAACCCGACCTTTCACACATTTGGTGACCAACCCTCCCCCCGTCTGCCGGTGGCGGGAGGAGCAAGAACAACACAGTTTTTGTATGTTTCCACCCCCCACGGGGCTCGGTCTTAGTAGTGGGGCAGGGGTCCTGGCCTGGCATGTGGAGGAGGGTGAACAACATGTAGCTTTAATAGTTTTCAATGACCATTTTAGAGAAAGTTTTTGCCAACTTGAGTTTTAGCAGGCGGCACCTTGAGCGACATAGGCTTAACCCTAGCCCCTGCCTGTCCCGTTATGAGCTTGCTGGTCAGAGCATTCCCATCCTGAACTCGTAGGAATGAGTTTGTTTAGTTGCAACTCTTTCACATGCCTCCCAGACAAGCATGGATCAACATTACCTACTGGCGGCGCCTACCTGTAAAAAAGATTTTTATTGACAGCTGACGATGTCTGGCTCATTCCCTCACAAATAACCTACAAGCGTCACTCTTCTGCACACCCGAACAAACAACTCAATTCTACCGTCAACCCTGGCACCTTTCACACGGTGTAACTCAACCCCAATTTCTCACCGTCAAAAGTGGAGGAGAGTGAACAATACAGGCGAGGAGCCGGGAGCTCACTGCAGTTGAACGAGGATGTGCTGGCTGTTCCTCCAACCCTGCTCAAAAGTGGGAGGAGGTGGAGCAAAATACAGCGAAGAGCTGTAACACCCACAAGAGTTTAACGCAGGGCCGAGCAAGGGGCATGAGAGAGCCGGCGATAAAAGCACGCGCGCCTGTCCCCCCAGGGAGCCACACAGAGCGATTCTATCCGTCCCTGAGAAATGACTGGCGCGCAGCGAGGGCGGGGGCACCCTTCGCGACAGGCGGCTCCTGCGTACCAGCATGCACAACATTACCGCTCATGCGTCTACCGCATAAAGGGGGATGGAGAGAAGATGAGTGTCGACGACCCTACAAATGACCCAAGGCCACTCTTCAGGCACACCCGAACAAGCAACTCAGTTACCAACCCACCTTTCACACGAAAATCCAACCCCTCCCCCCACAAGCAAGCAAAAAGGGAGGAGAAGAACAATATATAGAAGAGCCGACATCGACGGAGCTAACGAGCGACATAGCAAAACGCTGATTTCAACAGAGCAAACGTACAACCAAGGGGCACGAGAGGGAGTTACCGGAGAGCCAATTTCAACAACGCCAATAGGCGGCCAGTCATCTCAAAGAGCCACACACAACAACCCCATCCAAATGCTAGAAAACAGAGTGGACGGGAGAGATTGTTCAAACATGCCTCCAAGGACAAGCATGGCCAACATTACCGCTCATATGCTACCGAGTGGTGATGGAGAGAAGAGAGTCGACGACCCTACAAATGACCCAAGGCCATTCTTCAGGCACAACCGAGCAAAACAACTCAATTACCAACCCACCTTTCACACGAAAAGCAAAATCTGATAAGCGCACCCTCGGACAAAACAGGGCGACCCGAACGCCCCAGTCCGTGCGCCCTCACCCGGGGCGACACGGAGCGCCCCCCCGATCGGACGCACATGGGAGCAAACGGCAAACGGGCCGCCCGGACGTGCACAAGGCACCCGGGCGGTCGCAACTTAGCAAATATGGCACGGGCGCCCTCGGGCCAAACGACCCGACCCGAACGGACGACATCACCCGACACGACCAAACGACCCGACCCGAATGAACGCCCTCACCCGGGGCGACACGGCGCGCCCACCCGAACGGACGCACATGGGAGCAAACGGAAAACGGGCCGCCCGGACGTGCACAAGGCACCCAGGCGGTCACAACTTAGCAAATCTGGCATGGGCGCCCTCGGGCCAAACGACCCGACCCGAACGGACGCCCTCACCCGGCACGCCCACCTGAACGAACGCCATCACCCGGCGCGACACGGCACGCCCGACCCGAACGGACGCACATGGGAGCAAACGGCAAACGGACCGCCCGGACATGCACAAGACACCCGGGCGGTCACAACTTAGCGAATCTGACACGGGCACCCTCGGCCCAAACGACCCGACCCGAACGGATGCCCTCACCCGGCACGACACGGCACGCCCACCCGAACGGACGCACATGGGAGTAAACGGCAAACGGGCCGCCCGGACGTGCACAAGGCACCCGGGCGGTCACAACTTGGCAAATCTGACACGGGCACCCTCGGGCCAAACGACCCCACCCGAACGGACGACCTCACCCGGCACGCCCACCCAAACGGACGCCCTCACCCGACACGACACGGCGTGCCCACCCGAACAGACGCACATGGGAGCGGACGTCAAACGGGCCGCCCGGACGTGCAAAAAGCACCCGAGTGGTCACAACTTAGCAAATCTGACACGGGCGCCCTCGGGCCAAACGACCCGACCCGAACGGACACCCTCACTCGGCACGACAGGGCGCGCACGACCAAACGGCCGCACATGGGAGCAAACGGTAAACGGGCCGCCCGGACGTGCACAAGGCACCCGGGCGGTCACAACTTAGCAAATCTGACACGGGCGCCCTCGGGCCAAACCACCAAACCCAAACGGACGCCCTCACCCGGCACGACCAAACGACCCGACCGAACGGACGACCTCACCGGCACGACCCGCGCGGCCACCCGAACGGTCGCACATGGGAGCGAGCAATGACAGGCACGGGTACCTGAGGCACCGGCGGTCACAACATAAATACGACACCGGGCACCTCGGGCCAAACCACCGGACCCGAACGGACGCCCTCGCCGGCACGACCGAACGACCCGACCCGAACGGACGCCCTCGCCCGGCACGACCGAACGACCCGACCAAACGGACGCACATGGGAGCAAACGGCAAACGGGCCGCCCGGACGTGCACAAAGCACCCGGGCGGTCACAACTTAGCAAATTTGACACGGGCGCCCTCGGGCCAAACGACCCGACCCGACCCGAACGGACGCCCTCGCCCGGCACGCCCACCCGAACGGACGCCATCATGCCGCACGACCAAACGACCCGACCCGAACGGACGCCCTCACCCGGCACGACCGAACGACCCGACCCGAACGGACGCCCTCGCCCGGCACGACCGAACGACCCGACCAAACGGACGCACATGGGAGCAAACGGCAAACGGGCCGCCGGACGTGCACAAGGCACCCGGGCGGTCACAACTTAGCAAATTTGACACGGGCGCCCTCGGGCCAAACGACCCGACCCGACCCGAACGGACGCCCTTGCCGGCCGCGACCAAACGGACGCCATCGTGCCGCACGACCAAACGACACGACGAACGGACGCCCTCACCCCGGCACGGCCAGAACAACCCGGCTGAGAACCAACGACGCCCTCACCGGCACGCCCACGAGACGGACACCTTCACCCCGGCGCGCGACACGGCACGCCCGACCAAACGAACGCACATGGGAGCAAACGGCAAACGGCCCGCCCGGACGTGCACAAGGCACCCGGGCGGTCACAACTTAGCAAATCTGACACGGGCGCCCTCGGCCCGAACGACCCGACCCGACCCGAACGGACGCCCTCGCCCGGCACGCCCACCCGAACGGACGCCATCATGCCGCACGACCAAACGACACGACACGAACGGACGCCCTCACCCGGCACGACGGAACGACCCGACCCGAATGGACGCCTTCACCCGGCACGCCCACCCGGACGGACGGCCTCACCCGGCCCGACACGGCACGCCCACCCGAACGGACGCCATCGTGCCACACGACTAAACGACACGACACGAACGGACGCCCTCACCCGGCACGACCGAACGACCCGACCCGAACAGACGCCCTCACCCGGCACGCCCACCCGAACGACACGAACGGACGCCCTCACCCGGCACGGCCAAACGACCCGACCCAAACGGATGCCCTCACCTGGCACGCCCACCCGAATGACTCGAACGGACGGCCTCACCCGGCACGGCCGAACGACCCGACCCGAACGAACGCCCTCACCCGCCACCCCCACCCGAACGACACGAACGGACGCCCTCACCCGGCATGGCCGAACGACCCGACCCGAACGGACGCCCTCACCCGCCACGCCCACCCGAACGGACGCCCTCACCCGGCGTGACATGGCACGCCCGACCAAATGGACGCACATGGTAGCAAACGGCAAACGGGCCGCCCGGACGTGCACAAGCCAACCGGGCGGTCACAACTTAGCAAATCTGACACGGGCATCTTCGGGCCAAACGACCCGACCCGACCCGAACGGTTGCCATCGCCTGGCATGCCCACCCGAACGGACGCCGTCGTGCCGCACGACAAAACGACCCGACCCGCACAGACGCCCTCACCCGGCACGACCGAACGACCCGACCCGAACGGACGCCCTCACCTAGCACGACCGAACGACCCGACCCGAACGGACGCCCTCACCCGGCACGACCGAAAGACCCGACCCGAACGGACGCCCTCACCCAGCACGACCCGACCAAACGGACGCACATGGGAGCAAACGGCAAACGGGCGCCGGACGTGCCCAAGGCACGAGGCGGTCACAACTACAAATATGACACGGGCGCCCTCGGGCCCAAGCGACCAGGCAGGCCGAACGGACGCCCCCTCGCCACGGAAACGGACGCCATCGTGCCGCACGACCAAACGACCCGACCCGAACGGACGCCCTCACCCGACACGACCAAACGACCCGACCAAACGGACGCACATGGGAGCAAATGGAAAACGGGCCGCCCGGACGTGCACAAGGCACCCGGGCGGTCACGACTTAGCAAATCTGACACCGGCGCCCTCGGGCCAAACGACCCGACCCGACCCGAACGGACGCCCTCGCCCGGCACGACCGAACGACCCGACCCGAACGAAAGCCCTCACCCGGCGCGCCTGACCAAACGGACGCACATGGGAGCAAACGGCAAACGGGCCGCCCGGACGTGCACAAGGCACCCGGGCGATCACAACTTAGCAAATCTGACACGGGCGCCCTCGGCCCAAACGACCCGACCCGACCCGAATGGACGCCCTCACCTGGCACGCCCACCCGAACGGACGCCCTCGGGCCAAACAACCCGACCCGACCCGAACGGACGCCCTCACGACGGCAAACGGCAGAGCCAGAGCGGACTGCAGGCCCAACCTGAACGGACGCCCTCACTCGGCATGACCAAACGACCCGACCCGACCCGACCCGAACGGACGCCCACCCGACCCGACCCGAACGGATGCCCTCACCCGGCACAACCAAACGACCCGACCCGACCCGACGCCCTCACCCGAACAGACGCCCACACGACCCGACCCGAACGGACGCCCTCGGGCCAAACGACCCGACCCGACCCGAACGGACGCCCTTGGGCCAAACGACCCGACCCAACCCGAACGGACGCCCTTGGGCCAAACGACCCGACCCAACCCTAACGCACGCCCTCACCCGCCACGACCAAACAACCCGACCCGAACGGACGCCCTCACCCGGCACGACCGAACGGACGCACATGGGACCAAACGGCAAACGGGCCGCACGGACGTGCACAAGGCACCCGGGCGGTCACAACTTAGCAAATCTGACACGGGCGCCCTCCGACCAAACGGCCCGACCGGGACGGACGCCCTCACCCGGTGCCACACGACCCGCCCGACCGAACGGACGCACATGGGAGCAAACGGCTGCCACACGACCCGCCCGACCGAACGGACGCACATGGGAGCAAACGGCAAACGGGTCGCTCGGACGTGCACAAGGCACCCGGGCGGTCACAACTTAGCAAATCTGATACGGGCGCCCTCGGCCCAAACGACTCGACCCGAACGCCTTTGGCCGGGCGCCCCCACCCGACGCGCCCGACCCGACCCGAACGCGTTTGGCTGGGCGAGTCGGGTGACCCAAGACTGGGCGCCTCTGCACGAACTGCACTACAGTGCGGAAGCCATTCCGGGAGCGTTCGGAGTCGGAATTGAGTGCCGTAAATTGCAGAATGTGCGTATTGACGGGCCGCATCTAACCGTACAGTTGGGAAGCGGATTGGACACACAGGGAGCTCTAGGGATGGTCTAAACTGATTTGTAGTGCCGATTTGAGTGACCTGGCAGCACTTGGGCAGTTTTGTGTGGGATATTCCCAAGGTGAATTCTGGTGATTGTAAATGATTGCTGTAGGCTAGTTTGATGGTTGACAAGCCTTAGAGCTTGGTCAAAAGGCTAACTTGCCTTGCCAAGGAGCAGAAGTGGCTTCTGCTGGATTGGAACTTATTATTTCATATTTATCATTATTAACACGGAATTGCCCCTCCCTTGTATGTATGAGCATACTTGTGGATTGATAATGATGTTTATGTTTATTTACGCATATCGAGAGAACCTTTGGTTAATAACTAACAAGTGTTGCTAAAGGCGTAGTCTATATACTTGAGTATTTGGAAAAAGAAAAAAGTACGGTAGTGCCGCACCCGTCTATAGCGTGGTTGAAAGACACCGAAGGTATAGGGGCGTGACAACAAGGCACAGGGGCGGTCACAACTTAGCATTTTTTATACGGCCTCCCTCACACGACCCGACCCGAACACGTTTCCTTGGGCGCCCTCACACGGCACGACCCGACCCGCCCGAACGAAGGCACAAGGGAGCAAACGGAAAACGGGTCGCACGAACGTGCCTGTGTGAGGCACGGGCGGTCTGGCTTAGCATTTTTTATGCGGCTCCCTCACACGACCAGCGAAAAGCCGAGCAGGCACCAGGGAGCAAACGGAAAACGGGTCGCACGAACGTGCACAAGGCTCACGAGCAGTCACGACTTAGCATTTTTTATACGGCCCCCCCTCGCACGGCACGACCCGACCCGACCCGCCCGAACGAAGGCACAAGGGAGCAAATCGGAAACTGGCCGCGCGAACGTGCACAAGGCACGCGGGCGGTCACAACTTAGCATTTTTTATACGGCCGCCCTCACACGACCCGACACGAACGCGTTTCCTTGGGCGCCCTCACGCGACCCGACCCGACCGAACGCGTTTCCCTGCTCGAAGGTATGCATCCCATAGTGCATCAAAATCAAGACCAGTCTCGATCTCAGTTCCTCAGTGAACCAGATACTGCAAGATCATTGTAGTATGAAGCCTCTAATGAATGAAACTCCATCATGAACTCCCACGCATCATCCTATCCAAAGCGTTGGCAAGCATACTTGTATTGCCCACGAGTGCCACCATAAGTTGTTCTCACCCTGCAAGTCATATGAATGTGCTCGTAGGCTGCTCATCCAACCAATGTCTTGTTGCTCAAAGTGAACAACGTCCATCAGCCCATCTATAAAAGATCTCCATGTAGCACCAACAATCGATCATGCTCGGCATATTCCTTCTTGACACTCCTCCATGATGCTCATAAGTGGGCACCCAGTAAGTGCACCTGCATAATGTCTCCACATAATGTCCTGCCATGCCCTCGTGTCCATGTACATGACTTTGGTTGCCCACGTGTCCATCAAGAGTAGACTCGCCTCAACCCTAGTCACCATCATGTGTATAGTGTACAGGTTAAGTGCCCTCGGTCACTTCTACCATCACCATCATGGGTACTTCCTCCATGGCTTCTCCCCCGCTAAAGGTGCACCAAGAGTTCCTTCTTGGTTGTAAGCCATGAAGAAGTCTACCCAGACAATGTGCCCTACCACCAAGGCAGTCCATGAGTCATGCCGGGCACCTAGCCAGTTTCCATGTGGCTAATCATGACCCGTATCTATCACAGAGATCATCAAGTTCCACCCTTGTCACGAGAATTTGAACCTACTAGAGCGAGGTCACAAATTTCCCTATCAAGGCCTACAACAAGAAATGCTCCCCTTGCTTCTCCAATGTACAAGGTTCCATCATAGTCATCCGAGGAAAGGTCCTCCATGGTATTGGAAAATAAGTCATCTTCTTTCCCATCCCTGCATGCGGTCCATCTCCCAGATGCTCAATTGAAACACGAGCCATGTCTTCATGAAGAATCTCTAAGTGAGTGTCCTCCGTCCTCATCAATGTCTGCAATGCTTCCGATCCTGGTACCGCCTGCTCATAAAGTTCCTCCTCAATCATTGTCACTTCTGCAAAATTTTCATGTGGTTCATCCCCCAATGCCTGCAATGTGCTTGGTCCAGGTTCAACTTGTTCCACGAGTTCTTCCTCGATCATATCTGCATCCTCAACATCCTCCCCAGAATCATCCATCTACCCACTAGTGGACCCGCTTGGCCCACTGGTCAACAAAACAAGTGATTCGTCTCTGTTTCTCACATCTGTGAGCATCCTTGTGAATAAATCCTTTCCTCCAATGCTTGTAATGTGCTTGAGGTGGGTCCAACTTGTTCTTGACTTCAGCTGCTTGACTTCAATGCATCTACCTTTCTTTAGACCATCCCTGATCATTCATGCCACCATGCTTCATCTTTCCAGGTCTCGCTTGAGAAGCTGTCAGTCTTCTCAGCTCTTCTTCCACCTTGTCCAGGCTAACTCATCATCTTTTCCACTTCCTTAAACTTCTCTTTAATTTCTTTGAAGTTCATTTCCAATGAAACAAACTCTACATCCATCAAGATTCAATACCACTGCCATGGCACCAGCGGTATCCTGCTCATCTTGTAAAAAGCCACAAAAGTAAGCTTGAGTTACCAGCCCACTCGCCTTATACCTGTGGTAGTCTCCCAACCGCTCTATAGACGGGTGCGGCACTACCTTATTTTTCTCTTTTCAAATACTCAATAAGTAGACTACGCCTAACTCAACACTTGTTTAATTAATCTTCCAAAGTGCTTCTGTGCGGAAATAAAACAGCACTAAACATCAATATCAAACCACATGAACGCCCAGACATTCAAGGGAGGGGAAAATCCCGTAATAAGTCTGCCCAGTATTATGCTTCAATAAATATGTACAATCTGCAATAACTATACAACCAAGCCTCCATAAACCATTTATGCTTCTTGCCAAATGTGCTTGTACCTTGGTCTAGCCTTAACATCTTCCCAACAGTGCAAAAAATCAAAAGGAACCCCAAAATTCCCTTTCAGAACATGTTTATGAGTACGCGCGGGTCACAGTTCAGTGGTCTACGAGTCCGTGAGCCTTGACACCACAGAGCATTTCCACAGTCCCACTTGGGTCACGAATGCGCACGCGTTTCTGGGCTAACGTTCGACCGACCAGACCATGCGGACAGACTCCACGCCTTCAAAAAGCATTCCACGCGTGCGGAGCAACGAAGACACTTGACACCTGTCGACTAGAGCTGAACGCGCAGCCCTCAGCAGCATTCTCAGGCGTCTGCGAAAGGGCCCAGGCTCGACCATGCACTAAACCTTGCACCGCACGCGCACTACAGAAGGAACCGACCCGACCCTGTAGGTGAACGCGAGAACGGGTTTTTGCAGGCTAGACCAGGACTCCGTTTCACTGTTTGTGAAAAACCGCCCTCCACCCTGAAAACTCACTCAGCTCGAGCATTAGCTTGCCAATGGTGGAATCAGCAAGATGTTGATGTCCTTCTTTCTTTCCTTTATCGTCCATCGCACTTCCTCCTTTCGTATGTGCCTTTGCCCACACATTGCTTCCATGGGTGGGGCTTGACCCATATGAGGCCGACCCAGTAAACGCCCATAAAGCCTTGGTTACGACGTGGCATTTCCTCCTTAACGTCGGCTTGCCACCACGGCCGGCCTATAAAACCTCAAAGCCAACACACGGCCATTTTTGGACGCGTTTATGCACGTCGCTCCTAAACGTCGCACGGTCACCGTGATAACGTTGCATAGTAGCCGGACGATGTTTTCGTCCGTCGGCGCGCCCGTCTAACCTTCCGTCGTGGTTTTCGTCGTTCGTCGCATGTCCACCAAACGCTTCCAACGCCTTCCGTCGTCGTCCTCGGCTCGTGGGTCTTACAGGGGCGGTTTCCGTCGCGGCGGGCGTATAATTGGACGGTGTCCATTGAGCAGGGACATGGAAACCTTACATTTCGCACAGTTGGGTGACTGTCGTCACGGCGGGCCGAGGAAACCTCTCACGCCCCTAGACCTTCGGTGACCTTTCAACCGTGCTATAGACGGGGTGCGGCACTACCGTACTTCTCCTTTTCGTAATACTCAAGTATGTAGACTACGCCTTTAGAAACACTTATTAAATTAGTTAATCAAATGTTCTTTCAGTGTGCGGAAAACATGAACATCATCATCACATCCACAGTGTACGCCCATACATACAAGGGAGGGGCAACTCCCAGTTAATAATGGGTCTGCCCGATAATATGTTTCATAAATACGAAATAGAGTATAAGTTCCAATCCAGCAAAAGACCCCCTTCGCTCTTTGGCAAGGCAAGTCACTTTTTGTCCAAGCTTACAATGCTTGACAATCATTAACTAGCCCACAACAATCGTTTACAGCACTAGAATTCACCTCGGGAATATCCTGCATAAAACTGCCCAAGTGCTGCCGTGTCACTCGGGTCGGCACTGCAAATGGTTTCAGACCTCCCCGCGAGCTCTCCGTCTGTCCAATCCGCTCCCCAATCTATGTGGTTAGCTCCGTCCCATCAAAACGCACCTGCTTCAACTTTCGGCACTCAATTCCGACTCACGATGCCTTCAGAACGACCTCTGAACTGGAGCTCGGATCGTGCGGACGCCCTGCCCGACCCGACCTTGCACTGCGGACGCCCTGCGGAGAAGTTCCGCACGCCCTGCACGTATGTCGCACGACTTGACCCGCGCGTTGCCCGACTCGACCCGTCCTGCGGTGCGGATGCCCTGCGGAGGAATTCCGCACGCCCTACACGTCAACAACATGGCTCGACCCGCGCTCGCCCTGCGTTCACCGCCGTCGTGTTTCCTTCACCAACGAGCTGTTGGCTTAGCTCGTGGTGCTCCAATGCGCTCGCACTCAGATGCTTGCTTGATCGTTGGTTGGATGACTTCTCCGTCATCCGCACGACGTATTAATACGCGTATCATGTGCGTGTCGTGGGTCTCTCGGTCGACCCGAGACGACCCCCATCGTTCAGCTGTCCGCCCACTCGTGTAGCGTCGGCCGCTCAACTCGTGCGTCGGTTCTATGACTCCGGCTACGCTGTGACGTTTCGCCTGTAACGTCGCTTTTTCCAATGCCACCGCCGGCTATGTGCGACGCGCCCGTGCCGCTCGCCGCCACACACCCGCGCCCCGTGCGGGTACTGTGCGGCGGCTCG
>JAXQQM020059358.1:217500-220000 GCA_034641835.2 Pinus albicaulis | reverse complement strand
GTGTTACCAAAATATCGCACCCCCACGAGAAATGGCTAAAAAGCCAACCCAACGTACAATGCGTCGCAACAAGCCCCCTTCCCCCTCATGACAACCGCACTCCATAACCCACTCACCAAAGGGAAGGGGCTCGAACAAGAAAGAAGAGCTGCTTTCCAAACCCCGTGCCTTTTCAAAAAGGGTAGAATTGTAAAGAACGATGACCGAGAAGGACTAGGGTGGCCACCCTGAAAACTCGCACTTCTTTTCGTCCTTCACGAACATCAAGCCCACTACAACTCCCCCTTTTTTATCCGTAAAGACGGGGGTCGGAACGAGGAAAGTAAGAAAAACACATGAAAGAAAGAGAAACAAAATTGCCCGCCCACTCAAAGGAGGAGGCCCAAACAGATAACAAACACTTCGCGAGCCCCGCACCCTCGCAAAAGGGGGGGAATCGCAAGGAACGAAAATCGGGAAGGACTAGGGTGGCCAACCCAGGAGCTCGCACTGCCTTTCATCCTTCGCGAATGTCAATCCTCAACGATTCACCCTTTTCTCCATAAAGCTAGGGGCCGAAAGGAGGAAGAGAAAAAAGCAACCCAAAAAGAGAAAAGAAAAAAGAGAACCAAAGCATGGCCGAGGCTCAAACACAAAACAACCTTTCAAGGCCCCGTGCCCTCGCAAAAAGGCGGGAACTACACAGATCGACGACCGAGAAGGACTAGGGTGGCCACCCCAGCAGGAACTCACACTTCTTTTTCATCCTTCTGAAAACGTCAAAATCCACGACAATCCCACATTTTCTCCGTAAAGCTAGGGGGAACAAAACGAATCACAAGGGGAGGCTCAAACACAGCAGTACAAGATTTTTCAAGCCCTGTGCCTTAGCAAAAAAGGGGGGAACTGCAAGGAACGACGACCGAGAAGGACTAGGGTGGCCAACCCGGGAGTTTGCACTGCTTTTCATCCTTCTCCGACACTGACCCACAACAATTCTCGCTTTTCTCCATAAAGCTGGGGACCGGAAGGGAAGAAAACAACGACAGGAAAGAAAGAAAAACCAAGCATTACCCACCATAACACTCGCGACAAAAATCCAATTTGAGAGAAAGGGGGCCAAATTTCAAGCAACGTTAGCTAGAAAAACAGAGGTCCACCGCCGCGCGAGGGGACGTTGGCTTAGCCAAAAAGAATGAAAACAAGGCACCCAATCAAAAGAATCCCACGTTTTCGCACCCTTCCACATACTACGTTGCGACGCAACATCCTTTCTATCTTCACGACATAACAAGCGGCAATCAAACAACCAAGCAGAGACAATCCACGACCTAAACCTGACCACTAGAAAAGCCGAGGGCCCCGACGAGACAAGTGCCTGGAGCACGTTACTACTGAGAGCAAACCCACCCAGCTATTGCACCCCTCCGTGTATAGGACGCCCGACAACCTTTCCAGCAAAAAATTCAAGGGGGCCCAAACAACCGAAACTCCAAATAGGAGTTATCGCAGGCTGACACTCAATGCTGGATAAAGCCCAGGGCCACAAATACACCGACGGTGCAACGTCACACCCTAAAAAGAGGGAAGCCCCAAAAGCGCACACCACAACGCTATTGCAACAATCGACACATCCAAGAAATGACCAAGTCGCACAAAAAAACCCACAATCCAAATGGGTGAGGACTAGGACATAACCTGCTTCCTACTTTTCCCTGGAAGGGGGGAGTGGCTCAAGAAAGGACGAGGAATTCCCTCGACACCAAAGGGGGACGAGAAAAGAATGCTACCTCATGCCCATTGACGAGGAAACTTGCAATTTTGATGGAGCTCGAACCAAGGGAGGGCTATTTCATTACCTAGACCCAACCCTTCCACGAGGGCATGTCAAGGAACAGTCGAGAGGACTAGGGTGGCCAGCCCAACGGATTGCTCCGCTCTTCATCCATCCCATATTTGACCCCACCCCGACATTTTCCCCTCGCGAAAGGGTTGAGGTAGGAAGCGCACGCGCAACCACTCCCTTGACCCAACCACCAACAAAAAGGCTCGCCCAAGCAAACACAAACCACCGCCGCCGCCTTTTGGAGAGAACCAACTATGGAGGCCCACATCTTCCAACGAACAAAGGACCGAGCACCGCCGCTACGACCGAGTCTGAATTTTTCCATCGTGTTTCCCAAGCACCTCGACTGCAGCAACCATGCCCCGCCAAACGGACCGTTGGAGAGGGGGCTCCCGGGCAACGAGCTTCCGAACCCCATACAAAAAACACATTAGGGGAAATAATAACAAAGGATGGGACAAGCACAAGCATCACTTGCAAGTACACGAAACAACAAGCGTGAACTCAAGATAGGCAACTAAAAATGTTGCGAGTCTCTTTCGCAAGAGGCACCACCCCGACAAAGCATCAAACCCGCTCACCTAGAGACACACCACAAGTTCCTAGATTACATACAATCGAAACCCACACACAACCCAAACGAAAAAACAAAACCCTGCTATCAATGATCCTACC
>JAXQQM020059358.1:187500-212500 GCA_034641835.2 Pinus albicaulis | reverse complement strand
CCAACCCCTCCCCCCACCAAAAGGGGAGGAGGTGCACAATATAGCGAGGAGCCGATTTCACGAAGCCAACGAGACAAAAGCACACCTCTCCAACCCACCAAAAAGGGAGGAGGTGAACAATATAGCGAAGAGCCAACATCGACGGAGCCAACGAGCGAGCAAGGGGCACGAGAGCAACATAGGAGACCGACCAGTTGTCTCAAGGAGCCACACACAGCGACCTCATCCAACTCTGAGAACACAGAGCGGAAGGGTAACTCTTTTCACATATACCTCCCAGGACAAGCATGGCCAACATTACCGCTCATGCGCTACCGAGTGGGGATGGAGAGAAGACGAGAGTCGACGACCCTACAAATGACCCAAGGCCACTCTTCAGGCACACCCGAACAAGCAACTCAGTTACCAACCCACCTTTCACACGAAAATCCAACCCCTCCCCCACCCGAAAGGGGAGGAGGTGAACAATATACCGAGGAGCCGATTTTACGAAGCCAACGAGACAAAAGCCCACCTCTCCAACCCACCAAAAAGGGAGGAGGTGAACAATATGGCGAAGAGCCAACATCGACGGAGCCAACGAGCGAGCAAGGGGCACGAGAGCAACATGGGCGACCGACCAGTTGTCTCAAGGAGCCACACAGAGCGATCAAGGAGCCACAGAGCGACCTCATGTGGGCATCCAGCTCACAGGGAGCAAAGCAAGGATGCGGGCAACTCTTTTCGAATGCCTCCCGGGGACAAACGCAGCGACATTACACATCATGCGCTAGGAGTGGGGATGGAAGAGAAGTGAGTCGACGACCTAAAGCCCAAGGCCCTCTTGAGGCACACCGAACAAGCAACTCGATTTACCAACCCCACCTTTCACACCGAGAATCCAACCCCCTCCCCACAAACGAAAAAGGGAGGAGAAGAACAATATAGAGAAGAGCGGGCATCGGCGGGCCAGCGGCCCGGCTGTGCTTGTACAGTTCCAGCAGAAAACGCGCGCCGGGGCACGAGAGAGAGTTACCGGAGCGCCGATTTCAACAACGCCAACAGGCAGCCAGTCATCTGAAAGAGCCACACACAACAACCCCATCCAAATGCTAGAAAACGGAGTGGACGGGAGATTGTTCAAACATGCCTCCAAGGACAAGCATGGCACGCGCGCCGCTACCTTGCTACAGGAGTGTTGATGGGAAAAAAGAGAAAGTCTGACGACCCTACAAATGACCCAAGGCCATTTCTTCCCCGAGCACAAGCAGAGCAAAACAACTCAATTACCAACCCACCTTTCACACGAAAATCAAATCTGATAAACGCACCCTCGGACAAAACAGAGCGACCCGAACGCCCCCATCCGTGCGCCCTGCCGAGCGACGGACGCCCCGAACGGACGCATAGACAAACGGAAACGAGCCGCCGGACGTGCCTGAGCACCGGGCGGTCACGGCTGGAAAAATACGACACGGGCGCCCAGGGCCAAATGGCCGGAAACGAACGGACGACATCACCGACCGACCAAACGACCAGGCCAGGCGAACGCCTGCGGCGACACGGTGCGCGCCGACAGTGCCTATAGTAACAGCGGAAAACGCAGGCACCGGACGTGCCCCATAGAGCACACAGGTACAACAGCAAATGCGCTTGCGGGCGCCCTCGGGCCAAGCGGCCGACCCGAACCATTACCACTCACCGCACATGCCCCCCTCTGAAGAGAAACGCCATCACCGCGCATGCAGCACGCCCAACCCGAACGGACGCGCATGGGAGCAAACAGAAAACGGACCGCCCGGACGTGCACAAGGCACCCGGGTGGTCACAACTTAGCAAATCTGACACGGGCGCCCTCGGCCCAAACGACCCGACCCGAACGGACGCCCTCACCCGGCACGACACGGAACGGCCACCCGAACGGACGCACATGGGAGCAAACGGGAAACGGGCCGCCCGGATGTGCACAAGGCACCCGGGCGGTCACAACTTGGCAAATCTGACACGGGCGCCCTCGGGCCAAACGACCCCACCCGAACGGACGACCTCACTCGGCACGCCCACCCGAACGGACGCCCTCACCCGGCACGACACGGCGTGCCCACTCGAACGGACGCACATGTTAGCAAATGGCAAACGGGCCGCCCGGACGTGCACAAAGCACCCGAGCGGTCACAACTTAGCAAATCTGAAACGGGCGCCCTCGGGCCAAACGACCCGACCCGAATGGACGCCCTCACCCGGCACGACACGGCGCGCACGACCAAACGGCCGCACATGGGAGCAAACGGTAAACGAGCCACCCGGACGTGCATAAGGCACCCGGGCGGTCACAACTTAGCAAATTTGACACGGGCGCCCTCGGGCCAAACCACCCGACCCGACCCGAACGGACGCCCTCGCACGGCACGCCCACCCGAACGGACGTCATCGTGCCGCACGACCAAACGACACGACACGAACGGACGCCCTCACAGCTCGTCGAACGGCAAATCAAACGAACTTCCTCACGAGCAATTATTTGTCGGACGCACTCACCGAGCGCGACACGCACCCCGGCCAAGCGGGCGCACATGGGAGCCAAACGGCAAACGGGCCGCCCGGACGTGCACAAGGCACCCGGGCGGTCACAACTTAGCAAATCTGACACGGGCGCCTTCGGGCCAAACGACCCGACCTGACCCGAACGGACGCCCTCGCACGGCACGCCCACCTGAAGGGACGCCATCGTGCCGCACGACCAAACGACACGACACGAACGGACGCCCTCACCCGGCACGACCGAACGACCCGACCCGAACGGACGCCGTCACCCGGCGCGACATGGCACGAGCGACCAAACGGACACACATGGGAGCAAACAGCAAACGGGCCGCCCAGACGTGCACAAGGCACCCGGGCGGTCACAACTTAGCAAATCTGACATGGGCGCCCACGGGCCAAACGACCCGACCCGACCCGAACGGACGCCCTCGCACGGCATGCCCACCCGAACGGACGCCATCGTGCCGCACGACACGAACGGACGCCCTCACCCGGCACGACCGACCCAAACGGACGCCCTCACCCGGCACGCCCACCCGAACGGACGCCATCGTGCCGAACGGCCAAATGACACGACACGAACGGACGCCCTCACCCGGCACGACCGAACGACCCAACCCGAACGAACGCCCTCACCCGGCATGCCCACCCGAACGGACGCCCTCACCCGGCGTGACATGGCACGAGCGACCAAACGGACGCACATGGGAGAAAATGGCGAACGGGCCGCCCGGACGTGCACAAGGCACCCGGGCGGTCACAACTTAGCAAATATGACACGGGCGCCCTCGGGCCAAACGACCCGACCGAGCCCAAACGGGACGCCCTCGCACGGCACGCCCCACCGAGCAGGACGCATGTGCCGCACGACCAAGCAGCGACACGAACGGACACCTCACGGCACGACGAACGACCAACGAGAACGGACGCCCTCACCGGCACGCCCACCGAACGGACGCACTCACCGCGCGACACGACACGCCGAGCAAACGGACGCACACTGGTCGGGCTATCGAAGCAGAGCGCCGGGCGAAATGGGAGCACCGGGGCGGTCACAGCAGCAGAGCCTGGCCCCAGGCGCCTGGGTCGCGGCCAGGCCGGCCGAACGGACGCCCTCGCCGGCAACCCGAAGCGCCTCCCATGTGCCGCACGACCAAACGACACGACACGAACGGACGCCCTCACCAGGCACGACCGAATGACCCAACCCGAACGGACGCCCTCACCCGGCACGCCCACCCGAACGGACGCCCTCACCCGGCGCGACACGGCACGCCCGACCAAACGGACGCACATAGGAGAAAACGGCAAACGGGCCGCCCGGACGTGCACAAGGCACCCGGGCAGTCACAACTTAGCAAATATGACACGGGCGCCCTCGGGCAAAACGCCCGACCTGGCCCGAATGGAGGCCCTCGCGCGGCACGCCCACCCGAACGGACGCCCTCACCCGGCACGACCGAACGACCCGACCCGAACGGACGCCCTCACCCGGCACGCCCACCCGAACGGACGCCCTCACACGGCACGACCGAACGACCCGACCCGAACGGACGCCCTCGCCCGGCACGCCCACCCAAACGGACGCCCTCACCCGGCGCGACACGGCACGCCCGACCAAACGGACGCACATGGGAGCAAACGGCAAACGGGCCGCCCGGACGTGCACAAGGCACCCGGGCGGTCACAACTTAGCAAATATGACACGGGCGCCCCCGGGCCAAACGACCCGACCCGACATGAACGGACGCCCTCGCATGGCACGCCCACACGAACGGACTCCGTCGTGCCGCACAACCAAACGACACGACACGAACGGGCGCCCTCACACGGCACGACCGAACGATCCGACCCGAACGGACGCCCTCACCCGGCACGCCCACCCGAACGGACGCCCTCACCCGGCGCGACACGGCACGCCCGACCAAACGGACGCACATAGGAGCAAACGGCAAACGGGCCGCCGAGGGACGATACGCAAGGCAGCGGTCTAACTGTAAATACGACATGGGCGCCCCTCGGGCCAAACGGCAAACCCAAACCCGAACGGGCCGCCCTCACCCGGCCGCCCCTCGAACGGGCGCCCTCGGGCCCAGACGGCCAGGCCCGACCGACCCGAACGGGCCCTCACAGCAGCCAGGCAGGCGCCGGCAGACCCGGCCGAGCAGATACCCTCACCGACACGCCCACCCGAACGGACGCCTCGGGCCAAACGAGCCAGAACCCGGCCGAATGGAGCGCCCTCACACGGCCTGACCCGAACGGACGCCCACCAGACCCGACCCGAACGGAGCGCCCTCCCCCAGCGGCCAAACGGCCCGGCCCGGCCCGGCCGAACGGACGCCCACCGGGCCCGACCAACGGGCGCTCTCGGGCCAAGCGAACCGAACGACCCGACCCGAGCGGACGCCCTCACCCGAACGGACGCCCTCACCCGGCACGACCGAACGACCCGACCCGAACGGACGCCCTCGCCCGGCACGACCGAACGACCCGACCCGAACGGACGCCCTCGCCCGGCACGACCGAACGACCCGACCAAACGGACGCACATGGGAGCAAACGGCAAGCAGGGCACACCTGGGCGTGCCTGAGCACCCGGGCGGTCACAACTTAGAAAATCTGACACGGGCGCCCTCCGACCAAACGGCCCGAGCCGGACGGACGCCCTCACCCGGTGCCACACGACCCGCCCGACCGAACGGACGCACATGGGAGCAAACGGCAAACGGGTCGCTCGGACGTGCACAAGGCACCCGGGCGGTCACAACTTAGCAAATCTGATACGGGCGCCCTCGGCCCAAACGACTCGACCCGAACGCCTTTGGTCGGGCGCCCTCACCCGACGCGCCCGACCCGACCCGAACGCGTTTGGCTGGGCGAGTCGGGTGACCCAACACTGGGCGCCTCTACACGAACTGCACTACAGTGCGGAAGCCATTCCGGGAGCGTCCGGAGTCGGAATTGAGTGCCGTAAATTGCAGAATGTGCGTATTGACGGGCCGCATCTAACCGTACAGTTGGGAAGCGGATTGGACACACAGGGAGCTCGAGGGACGGTCTAAACTGAGTTGTAGTGCCGATTTGAGTGACCCGGCAGCACTTGGGCAGTTTTGTGCAGGATATTCCCAAGGTGAATTCTGATGATTGTAAATGATTGCTGTAGGCTAGTTTGATGGTTGACGAGCCTTAGGGCTTGGTCAAAAGGCTAACTTGCCTTGCCAAGGAGCAGAAGTGGCTTCTGCTGGATTGGAACTTATTATTTCATATTTATCATTATTAACAGGGAATTGCCCCTCCCTTGTATGTATGAGCATACTTGTGGATTGATAATGATGTTTATTTTTATTTCCGCATATCGAGAGAACCTTTGGTTAATAACTAACAAGTGTTGCTAAAGGCGTAGTCTATATACTTGAGTATTTGGAAAAAGAAAAAAGTACGGTAGTGCAGCACCCGTCTATAGCGTGGTTGAAAGACACCGAAGGTATAGGGGCATGACAACTAGGCACACGGGCGGTCACAACTTAGCATTTTCGATACGGCCTCCCTCACACGACACGACCCGAACGCGTTTCCTTGGGCGCCCTCACACGGCACGACCTGACCCGCCCTAACGAAGGCACAAAGGAGCAAACGGCAATCGGGTCGCACCAACGTGCACAAGGCACGGGGGCGGTCACAACTTAGCATTTTTTATACGGCCTCCCTCACACGACCCGACCCGAAAACGTTTCCTTGGGAAGCCTCCACGGCTCGGCAACGGGCCGCCCGAGCAGGCACAAGGCAGCAAACGAAAAAATGGGTCGCAGGCCGTGCCTAGGAGCCACCTGACGATCCACAACAGCAGCGACACATACGGCCCCCTCGCAGCCGGCAGGCCAGGCCTCGAGAACGAGGCACAAGGAGCAGGCCGAGGCCGCGCGAACGTGCCTAAGGCACACAGGCATCCCCAGCACTTCTTTTATCCGACGCCCTCCCCACCGGCCGGCCAGACGTTTTGTGCAGAGCACCCTCACGACCGACCCAGTAAACATTTCCTGCTCGAAGGTATGCATCCCATAGTGCATCAAAATCAAGACCAGTCTCGATCTCAGTTCCTCAGTGAACCAGATACTGCAAGATCATTGTAGTATGAAGCCTCCAATGAATGAAACTCCATCATGAACTCCCACACATCATCCTATCCAAAGCGTTGGCAAGCATACTTGTATTTCCCACGAGTGCCACCACAAGTTGTTCTCAACCTGCAAGTCATATGAATGTGCTCATAGAACATCATCCAATAATGTCTTGTTGCCAGGTGAACGAAATCCATCATTACATACATAAAGATCTCCATATGGCACCAACATTGATCATTCCAAGCCTCTTCTTCTGGCCTCCTCATGATGTAAGTGGGCACCCAGTAAGTGCACCTGCATAATGTCTCCACATAATGTCCTGCCATGCCCTCGTGTCAATGTACATGACTTTGGTTGCCCACGTGTCCATGAAGAGTAGACTCGCCTCAACCCTAGTCACCATCATGTGTATAGTGTACAGGTTAAGTGCCCTCGGTCACTTCTACCATCATCATCATGGGTACTTCCTCAAAGGCTTCTCCCCCGCTAAAGGTGCACCAAGAGTTCCTTCTTGGTTGTAAGCCATGAAGAAGTCTACCCAGACAATGTGCCCTACCACCAAGGCAGTCCATGAGTCATGCCGGGCACCTAGCCAATTTCCATGTGGCTAAGCATGACCCGTATCTATCACAGAGATCATCAAGTTCCACCCTTGTCACGGGAATTTGAACCTACTAGAGCGAGGTCACAGATTTCCCTATCAAGGCCTACAACAAGAAATGCTCCCCTTGCTTCTCCAATGTACAAGGTTCCATCATAGTCATCCGAGGAAAGGTCCTCCATGGTATTGGAAAATAAGTCCTCTTCTTTCCCATCCCTGCATGCGGTCCATCTCCCAGATGCTCAATTGAAACACGAGCCATGTCTTCATGAAGAATCTCTAAGCGAGTGTCCTCCGTCCTCATCAATGTCTGTAATGCTTCCGATCCTGGTACCGCCTGCTCATAAAGTTCCTCCTCGATCATTGTCACTTCTGCAAAATTTTCATGTGGTTCATCCCCCAATGCCTGCAATGTGCTTGGTCCAGGTTCAACTTGTTCCACTAGTTCTTCCTCGATCATATCCGCATCCTCAACATCCTCCCGAGAATCATCCATCACCGATGCTTGCGATGTGCTTGGCCTTGGTCCAACCTGTTCATCAAGTTCGTCCTCGACTTCTACCACATCTGCAACATCCTTGTGAGAATCGTCCACCATCAATGCTTGTAATGTGCTTGGTCCTGGTCCAACTTGTTCATCAGCTTCTTCCTTGACTTCAATCACATCTACAACATCCTTTGGTTCCCCCACAGTGGGCTTCATGCCACCATGCTTCATCTTTCCAAGGTCTCTAAGCTTGAGAAGCTTATCAATTAACTTCCTTCGCTCTTCTTCCACCTTGTCCATTTCTGCTCGGAGAATTCTCACTTTCTTCATAAGTCGAAACATTTCATCTTTTCTCATGCCATATGTCCTCCTCTTGCACAATGTATCAATGGTCCGACTCGCCTCATCAAAATCCTTTTCCACTTCCTTCGACCTCTCTTTAATTTCTTTGAAGTTCATTTCCAATGAAACAAACTCATCCATCAAGCTTCAATACCACCTGCAACGCTGCAACGGTATCCCTGCTCAATAATAATAATAATAATAAAAGCCACAAAAATGTAGCTCTGATACCAACTGTCACGCCCTTATACCTGTGGTAGTCTCCCAACCGCTCTATAGACGGGTGCGGCACTACCTTATTTTTCTCTTTTCGAATACTCAATAAGTAGACTACGCCTAACTCAACACTTGTTTAATTAATCTTCCAAAGTGCTCCTGTGCAGAAATAAAACAACAATAAACATCAATATCAAACCACATGAACGCCCATACATTCAAGGGAGGGGCAAATCCCGTTAATAAGTCTGCCCAGTATTATGCTTCAATAAATATGTACAATCTGCAATAACTATACAACCAAGCCTCCATAAACCATTTATGCTTCTTGCCAAATGTGCTTGTACCTGGGTCTAGCCTTAACAGCTTCCCAACAGTGCAAAAAATCCAAAGGAACCCCAAAATTCCCTTTCAGAACATGTTTATGAAGTCTGCGTGAATTCTGGTTCGAGTGGGTCACTCGGGTCACAGACGCCCTCGGCACCCTGAACGCGTTTCCGCACGCGGGTCACCGGGGTCACGGTCTGCACGCGTTTCCTGAACGCGTTCGACCCGACCCGACCCTAATCAGACAGACTCCGGCGCCCCGGCTTCAAACACGCTAAGTGGGAGGCAGAGCGCTGCTGGGCCCGGCTCGACGTGAGCGCGCCTCGCCCAACGCATTCTCCGCGCGTCCTGCCCCGAAAGACCGACTCGTGTGCACCAAAACTATTCTGCACGCGCCTGTGGAAGGAACCTGACAGGCCTATGGTACAGAACGCGAACGGGTTTTGCCGGAGCTGGGCCGGGCTCGGTTTCCTCGTGAAGCTTCGCCCTCCACCCTCGATCTTCGCTCTGGCTCGAGCATTAGCTTTCCAATGGTGGAATCAGCAAGATGTTGATGTCCTTCTTTCTTTCCTTTATCGTCCATCGCACGTCCTCCTTTCATATGTGCCTTTGCCCACACATTGCTTCCATGGGTGGGGCTTGACCCATATAAGGCCGACCTAGTAAACGCCCATAAAGCCTTGGTTATGACGTGGCATTTCCTCCTTAACGTCGGCTTGCCACCACGACCGGCCTATAAAACCTCCAAGCCAACACACGGCCATTTTTGGACGCGTTTATGCACGTCGCTCCTAAACGTCGCACGGTCACCATTATAACGTTGCATAGTAGCCGAGCGATGTTTTCGTCCGTCGGCGTGCCCGTCTAACCTTTCGTCGTGGTTTTTGTCGTTCGTCGCATGTCCACCGAACGCTTCCAATGCCTTCCGTCGTCGTCCTCGGCTCGTGGGTCTTACAGGGGCAGTTTCCGTCGCGGCAGGCGTATAATTGGACGGTGTCCATTGAGCAGGGACATGGAAACCTTACATTTCGCACAGTTGGGCGACTGTCGTCACGGCGGGCCGAGGAAACCTGTCACGCCCCTAGACCTTCGGTGACCTTTCAACCATGCTATAGACGGGGTGCGGCACTACCGTACTTCTCCTTTTCGTAATACTCAAGTATGTAGACTACGCCTTTAGCAACACTTGTTAAATTAGTTAATCAAATGTTCTTTCAATGTGTGGAAAACATGAACATCATCATCACATCCACAGTGTACGCCCATACATACAAGGGAGGGGCAACTCCCAGTTAATAATGGGTCTGCCCGATAATATGTTTCATAAATAAGAAATAGAGTATAAGTTCCAATCCAGAAAAAGACCCCCTTTGCTCTTTGGGAAAGGCAAGTCAATTTACGTACGTCTTATGGTAGCGAAAATCATTAACTAATACAACAATCGTTTACAACACTAGAATTCACCTGGGAATATCTGGATAAAACTACCCAAGTCTTTGGCCGGGTCACTGGTCAGCCTTTGCAAATGATTTTAGACCCCCCCGCAGGCTCTTCATTTGTCCAATCCACTCCCCGGCCTACGTGGTTAGCTCATCCCATAAATACACACGATTCAACTTTCAACACTCAATTCCAGCTCATGATGCCTTCATAATGACCTTTGAGCTGACTCAGTCATGGGATGCCCCGACAGGCAACGCTGCACGGGCAGCCCTACGGAGAAGTTACGCATGCCCTTCCCCGTCCGTCGCCTGCTGACTTGACCAGTGTTTACTTTGCCTCAACCCGTCTGTAGTAGATTCCTGAGAGGAATTCCGCACGCCCTACACGTCAACAACCTAACTCGACCCGCGCTCACCTGCGTTCACACCGCCGCTATGTTTCCTTCACCGGCGGGCTGTTGGCTTAGCTCATGGTGCTCTAATGCGCTCACACTTAGATGCTTTATCATTGGTTGGATGACTTCCCTACTCCATCATCTACATGCTATATTACACATATCATGTGTATTGTGTCGTGGGTCACTCGGTAGACCAGAACCAACCTACATCGTTAAATTTGTCCACCCACTCGTGTAGCATTGGCCACTCAGCTCGTGCATTTGTTCTATGACTCCAACTCTGGTTGTGAAATTTTTCCTATACCATTTCTTTTTCCATCGCCATTATAATGCGATGCGCCCATGCTTCTGTTGCCACACACTCACACCGTGTGGTTAACGTAATGACCGAAGCTCGCTCGTAACGTCACACGATTATAGAACACCAATAGGAGGCGCACTTGTTTCTGCCACAAACGTGCCTCATGAAGTCTTGGGGCCTTAGAAAAAAACAACCTTCCCTAAACTTGGATGGATTTTTTCATGATGAGGCATGGAAACCCCAGGATTCGAACGGACCAAGGGAGTGGTTTTACGTACGCGCAAATGGGAGCCCCAAGTTCGCCGGACTTGGGCGGTTCTTCGATGTGTCGCGTGATGGAAACCATGAGTTTTAGCATAGCTTGGGTGATTACGGTCATGCCATGGGAACTGGGGATTCCCTCACTGAGTGTGGTTTTCATCGGGGTGGAGATGGAAACTCCATGAGGTTCCCGGAGACTAGGCGGTTTCCTCGTGCCATGAACGCAAGCCCCAAAAGTTCCGCAAACTTGGGTAGTTCTTCGTCGTGCCACGGCACCGGAAACTGAGCTCCCACCTTGATCCCATAGTTTGTCATGGTGGGACGTGGAAACCCCTCTGATTTCTCGAAATTAGGCGGTATCAGTCATCACATAAAAAAATGGGAACACCGAACTCACGGGACTCGGGCGGTAGTTTCCATCATGCCATGACATGGAAACTCAAAATTTTATACTTGGGAAAAAGACCATTTCTATCACACTACTACATGGAACCCCCAAGTACCCCGTCTTGGGGATACTTGATTTCCATCATGACGGTTTCCTTAGGAACCCAGTTTCCAGAGACTTGGGAAATTTTCAACGTACCCATGAGAAATGGAAACAGGGGAATTTCCTCCAAATTGGAGTTGTCTGTCGTGTGGCGAAATGGAAACCCCGGATTTCATTGACAGGTGGCGAGTTTATGCATATAGCGACATGGAAAAAAAACCGAGTTACCGGAGGCTTGGATCCACCGAGTTTTGAAACACCACCCACGGTTCCTAGACTTGGGCGATGATTTCATCGTCATGGAAACCACAAGTTTCCGGTGTGCCATAAAACATGGAAAATCACGGTTCCATCGGGCGGGACTGGAAGCCCCAATTTACTGTGAGCTCGAGATGCGGCCCTCCAACGTATTGCCATGAAATGGAAACCCCAATTTCCCCGGCGTGTTTCCCTTGGGGGCGCGGGAGGACGTGGAAGCCCCAAGGTTCCCGCGGGCTTTGGCACGGTTTTATGCTAGTCTGACATGGGGTTGGGGTTTCCATGCCTGCATTTCCCACAAGTTCCATAGATCGGTGAACCACTGTTATAGCGCGAGAATGAAAACCTACAGAGTTCCACCCCCAAAAAAATGCATTTTTTAAATCTTTTGAACAAAATAAATGACGTTTGAATGAAAAAGACAAAGAAGGGGGGCGGTAGAAGGTACAATAGTGATGTTCGTCTGAATTTGAATAAAGTGACAAGGCGAAGCTTCAAATCCCCGTAGAGCCAGGGGCTAAAATATGCGGTGGATGGTGGCAGCAAGGCCACTCTACCACTTACAATACCCCGTTGTGTATTTAAGTCATCTGCAAGGGTTCTTCTCAATGAGCATTTTGAAATTGAACAGATACTTGGCCAAGTGCTTCATGATCGCATTTTCAAATGACACTTGAGACTTGCCAGACGACAAAGAGACGCCCCCTACTCTGAGTCAAGATACGGTTGAAAGTGACATGCACCACTTCTAGTGTAGATTCGACTTTGAAATTTCGGTTATAATCGAGCACACGGTAGCTTCAGCCTGCAGCACCAAACCAAGCATGTGTGATTGTGAGATCCATGAGTTCATACTCGTGCTAAGTTGAATTACTATTCCAAGTGCAGTTCATTAGTAGGGTAAAACTAACATGTCTCTGGCGTTTAGAAGCCAGCTCACGTTCCCTATTGGTGAAGATTTGAACAATCCAACACTTAGTGGATGCAGCTGCAATGACATATGAAGAGTCGAAATCGAAGGATCAAAAATCAACATCCTTATGAACGTAACTAGGCACTTGAGCCGATTATCCTGTAAACCGGCTTTTTCTAACACCTCTAGCTTCCAAATTCGAAAGTCTAAAGGATCGATAGGCCATGCTCACGGTTTGTGTTTTACCTAAAATAAAAATCAAAATGAGCTCTTACCCTTTTGTTTCACATGAATTTTGTTCTCTTTGAGCTCATCTTAGGACACCTATGTTATCTTTTAACGGATGTCTTGCCCCAGCCAAAATCCACGACAATGTCTTCCACCCGAGATCAACCCATAGAAACATGCCTTAAGGAAAGAAATAGGAAGTGCCACATCTCCACACGGGAATAAGTAAAATAAACGTTAAGTAGTTAATTATTTCACTTATTCTGCCAAAAACGGCTCCCACTTATTCTACACCTCTCAAGTCATTTCAAAGAATCGGACTAGAGTCAAGCTCATGAGGATCTTCTTTCCCGGCCAGTTAGCAAGCTTATTCCTTGTGTTTCACTAGATAGTAGATAGGGGCAATTAGGAATCTCTTTAATCCATTCATGTGCATCACTAATTAGATGATGAGGATTTTGGCTACTTTAAGAAAGTCATAGTTACGCTCGCCGTTTACCCATTCTTGGTTGAATTTCTTCACTTTGACATTCGAGCAATTACAGTAATCATTACGTCGGCATCCATGGAGACCATCGCAATGCTTCCACCTAATTAAACATTCGAGATTCCCATTGTCTATACCGGTTTGGGGTGATTGTTATGCACCTAGGAAAAGCCCTATGACGGCATTCTACGCCCATAGCCCAATCGACACCTTTATTTGCCCGCCCTTCTTTGCAAAACGGCTTCAGACAAAACATCAAGCCCATGAGTTGAGTCTGAGACCACAGGGCCCCTTCATAAAGCCAATACTTTCCCGAAGTTACGGATCCGTTTTTTTTGACTTCCCTTACTACATTGTTCTATTAACCGAGCTGTTCTGCCTTGGGAGACCTAATGCGATTATAGGTATGACCGAGGGGGCATGGCGGTACTCGGTCCTCAGTTTCAAGGGCCGGCGAGTCACACCGAGACACCACGCAAAGACTTGTGGTGCTCTTCTAAACAGCTGGACCCCATCTCCGTTGAACCGATTCCGGGGTGGGCAAGGCGGTAAAAGAAAAGATGCTCTTCCCGAGACTCGGACGACATCTGCGGATTTCCCTAACGTTGCCTCCCCTTTGCCATGTCTAGGTTCGGAATATTAACTTGGGTCCCTTTCGATGCTCATGCGAGTGCACCCTTGATACAAGGCTTCCCCATCTCTTAGGATTGACTAACCCATGTCCAAGTGATGTTCACATGGAACCTTTCACTTCAACAATTCAAAGTTCTCATTTGAATATTTGATACCCCCCTTTCACAGTCTGTAGGAAATTCGATCCACCCAAGCTCGTACCGAGTTTCTCCAATGACCCCCCCGTCCTCCTACTCATCGAAGCTAGGAAATTGCTCCAACGGTCGAGTATAGGTTGCACGCTTTAGCACCATCCATTTTCGGGGCTACTTGATTTGGCGGGTGAGTTATTTACACACTCCTTATCATATTCCGGCTTCCATGACCCTTGGTATGCGCTTTGTCTTAATCAACCAACACCCTTTGTGGGATCTAGGTTAGCACGCGGTCGGCAAGTAACTCTACAGCTTTTCGATTCATCAGACATCTCTAGTTCCGCTTAACAAAAATGACCCGCAGACTCTCGATTCCGCCTTGACTGATAGACGGCGCACCCTCTTACCTATTTAAAAGTTGAGAATAGATTGAGGTGTTATGCCCCCGATGCCTCTAATCATTTACAACTTTTACCCGATAAAACTCGCACATGAGCTCCGGCGGCTATCCTAAGGAAGAGCCCGGAGGAAACCGGCTACTAGATGGTTCGATTAGTCATTCACCCCCGGCTACTAGATGGTTTGATTAGTCTTTCGCTCCTATAGCAAGTTAGATGAACGATTTGCCGTTAGCATCGCTATGAGCCTCACTAGAGTTTCCTCGGCTTTGCCCTTTCGAGCATAGTTCACCATCTTTCGAGGTCCCAACGGTGTGCTTACACTTGAACCCTTTGCATAAGCTCAAGGTCGGTCGATGATGCACCCCTCATAGAGGGATCTCTTGTGCTTCCTTGCGCCCTCGCGGGTTTTCAAACACGGCGGAACTTCGCCTATGTCGGAGACTCCTTGGTTCGTGTTTCAATATGGGGCTGAATGGAGAAGCCCATGACCAGCACCACGAGCGCGCGGGTGCATGGCTTGCCACAAGGGTGCAGCTTTGTCCCTCGACCACCGCAATAGCAAGGCGATCGGTGGTACTCCACCGATTCTTTGTGATGATGCAAATCCCGTGTTGGTTTTCACCTCCAGAGTCCCGGCGATTGAACCGGCCTGAGCCATTCCACATCAGACCGAGATGCATCAACAACCTCCATCGCTTCCTCAGTAATTTCAAGCACTCTTTAAATCTCTTTTCCAAGTCCTTTCATATTTCCCTCATGGTACTTATTTTCTATCAGTCTCTTGTCCATATTTAGCCTTGGACAAAATTTTACCACCAATTGGTTGCATTCTCAAACAACTGAGCTTCGCCAACAACGCCTCGTGATACCGAAGTCACGACGATGGGGCTGTCCGGCCTCTCGGCCACCCCCCTTCAAGGGACTTGTGAGTCCCCTTTGGCGAGGCCTTCTCAGAATAAAGTCGGCGATCTTGCCACCCAATTTTAATGTTGGGCTCTTCCCGGTTCGCTCGCCGCTACTGGGGGAATCCTTGTAAGTTTATTTTCCTCAATTATATGCTCCAAATTTGGGGTGTTCTCTCCTAGTTGAGGTCGCAAGTTAGACTAAATCCGCCCTACCAATGGGAGGAAAAGAGAGAAAAGCAAGTTCCGGGGATGCCACCTGAGCCCACATTAGCTAATGCTAAGCGCCCAACCAAGGGGACAAGATCTGCAGCTTAGACACACGCCACGAAACATCGCTGCCTGCCACATTTCGGCCAATCGCACCACGTGGGCACGGACAACCACCTCACCGCTGCTCCCCGCATATTGCAAGTTGCGTTTTATTGGGATGCGACGCCCGGATATAGAACGTGCCCTTGACCAAAACCTCGTGTGTGAATTGTGTTAAAAACTCGATGATTCATCTATAATTCACACTAAGTATCTCATTTCGCTACATTCTTCATCACAACAGGAAACCGAGATATCCATTAAGGAGTCGTTTCCACGTGTTACCAAAGAATTGCACCTCCACAAGAAATGGCTTTAAATCCAACCCAAAGTATGATGCGTCCATGGCAGCCCCCCTTCCCCCTCAGAAAATTTCACTCCACCCCACTCGATTAAGGGAAGGGGCTCAAAACGAGCCCCCCGAAACCCCATGCCTTTGTGAAAAGGGGAAGCTGGAAGGAACGGTGATCAAGAAGGACCCCAAATTTGGCCAACCCAAGAGCTCTGTACTTTCATCCTTCTCAAAGACCCAACGACAATGGATTCCCCCTTTCCTTCTCCGTAACTGCTGGCAGGGCCCACGGCATGAGGAAGGAAGAGGAAAAATAGCACATATGCATATATGAGAAAAGAAAGAGAATGTGGCTCCCACCCCTAACAAAGGAAATATCAAGCAGAAGCAAGAGGCGCTTTCCAAGCCACATTGCCTTTTCAAAAAGAAGGTAGAATTGTAAGTAACGATGACAGAGAAGGACTATAGTAGCCCCACTTATCAAACTCGCACTTCTTCTGATCCTTCATGAACATCAAACCACTAAAACTCCTTTTTTCTCCATAAAGATAGAGTCAAACAGAAATGAAAAACACATGAAGAAAACAAAATTGTCACACTCAAAGGAGGAGGCCCAAACGGATAACAAACACTTATGAACCCCACGCCCTCGTAAAGGGGAATCACAGACGATGATTGGGAAGGACTAGGGTGGCTTGACCCGAGGGCTCGCATTGCCTTTCATCCTTAAATGAATGCCAATCCTCAATGAATTTACTTCCCTTTTCTCCGCAAAGCTAGGGGCGAAAGGAGGAAGGAAAAGAATCAACAAAAAAGAGAAAAGAAAAAAGAGAACCAAAACATGGCTATAGACAAAGAAGATGAGAGCTCAAACACAAAACAGGCTTTCAGGCCAGGTACTTCTCACAAAAGCGAGAAGCTGCATAGATCGATGATCGAGAAGGACAAATCGGCCACCCCAACGAACTTGCATTTCTTTTCATCCTTCGAAAACGTCAATCCACGACAATCCCACCTTTTCTACACAAAGCCTAGGGAACAAAAAAAAATCCTAGGGAGGCTCAAACAAAATAAAAGCTTTCCAGAAATACATGCGTTAGCAAAAAAGAGCGCAGGAACGGCACAGTGAGAGGAAGGACCCGGGGGTGGCCAACCCAGGAGTTTGCATTACTTTTCATCCTTCTCTGACATCGACCATAACAATTCTCCTTTTCTCCCATAAAGCTATGGGCCAGAAAGGAAAAAGGACATGAAAGAAAGAAAAACCAAACATTACCCACCATAACACTCACAAAAAAAATACAATTTGAAAGGGGGCCAAATTTCAAGAAACGCTAGCTAGAAAAAATAGAGGCTACCACTCAGCAGTGACGTTGGCTAAACCAAAAATAAGAGAAAACAAGGCACCCCGATAAAAGCATCCCACATTTTCCACCCTTTCACACATTTCCACATACATTGCACGCAAGCATCCTTTATATCTACACGACATAACAAGCGAAATCAAACAACTAGCCGAGACAAGCCACAACCTAAGCTTGAACTTCTACGGAAAATCCGAGGCCACGACGAGACAAGTCCCTAGAGCACGTTACTGCGAGAGGTAAAAGCGACCCCAGAGCCCACACAAGGATTTAGACAAAAAACGCACTAATGAAAACCCTTCGCTATTGCACCCCTCCATGTACGGGACATAACGATAACCTTTCCCGACCAAAATTCAAGGGGCCCAAACAACTAGAACTCCAAAGAGGAGTTATCGCATGCGACACTCAATCTTTGGATAAATACCATGGCCACAAATATCTTTGAAGTGCAATTTCATACCCTAAAAATAGGAAGCCCCCCAGCGCACACCACAACACTATTGCAACAATCGACACATCCAAGAAATGACAGAGTTACGCAAAAAACTACAATCCAAATGGTGAGACTAGGACATAACTACGCTACATACTTTCCCTTTGGAAGGAAATTAGCTCAAGAAAAGGGCAGAGAATTCCCTCAACACCAAAAGGCATGAAAATAATGCTACCTCATGCCCATTGACGGAAACTTGCAATTTTGATGGAGCTCGAGCCATGGGAGGCTATTTCATTACTGGAGCCCAACCTTCACGAGGCATGTCAAGGAACGGTCGAGAGGACTAGGGTGGGCGATATGCGTTAGCAAGCTCTTCATCCATCCCATATTTGACCCCACCTTGACATTTTCCCCTCGTGAAAGGGTTAGGTGAGCTGCGATGCAACCACTCATGAAACCTTGAAACAAAATGGCTCTCCCAAGCAAACACATAAACCATGACACCACCTTTTTGGAAAGAGAACAAAAATATAGGCCACATCTTCAATGAATAAAGGACCAGAAAACTGCCGCCGCTACGAATGAGTACGAGATTTTTCCATCATGTTTCCCAAGCACCTCAACTGCAACAACCATTCTCCTTAGAACGGCCGTTGGAGAGGGGGCTCCGGCAACGAGCTTCAGAACCCCATACAAAAAACACATTAGGAAATAATAAAGGATGGGACAAGCACAAGCATCGGCTTTACAAGTACACGAAACAACAAGCATGAACTCAATATAGGCAACTAAAAATGTTGCGAGTCTCTTTCGTAGAGGCACCACCCACGAAAAAACATCATCACTTTCTCTAGAGACACACCACACGTTCTAGATTACGCCTGTCAGAGCCACACAGCCCAGCGAAAGAAAAATACCTTTATCAGTCCTACCGTGGGCCCTACGGTAACCTTCTTCCCCTTCCTCTAAATGATAAGGTTCAATGAACTTCTCCCGACATTGGCAGGCGGTGAACCACCATCGTCGAGCACAGAATCCAAACACTTCAACTGGATCATTCAATCGGTAGGAGTGATGGGCGGTGTGTACAAGAGCGAGGGACGTAGTCAACATGAGTTGATGACATGCACTTACTAGGAATTCCTTGTTGAAGACCAATAATTGCAATGGTCTATCCCCATCACGATGCAATTTGAAGATTTCCCGATGCTCTCGGGCAGGGAAGAAAAACTCATTTGTTGCATCGGTGTAGCGCGTGCGGCTTGGAATCTAAGGGCATCATAGACCTGTTGTACCTCAAAATTCCATGGCCTAATGACCATGGTCACTCTAAGAAGGCGGCGCGGGGGGACACTCGCGTAGCTAGTTATGAGGTTAGTCTGGAATTCACTATCAAAATTAACAAGACAAATCGCTCCACCAACTAAGAATAGCCATGCACACCACCCATAGAATCAACAAAAGACTCTCAATCCGTCAATCCTTACTATGTCTAGACTTGGTAAGTTTCTAGTGTTAGTCAAATTAAGCCCACGAGCTCCACTCACAGTGGTGCCTTAGTCAGAATTCTTTAAGTCTCATCCTTGCGACCATACTCCCCGGAACCAACCTGCGATTTCTCGAAGGTTCCCAGCGAGTCCTTAGAGTAACATCTACGTCGATTCTTTTAGTTGGCATCGTTTATGGTTGAGACTAGGACGGTAATACGATCGTCTTCAGGCCCCCAAATTTTGCTCTTGATTAATCGAAAAACATGCTTGGAAAATGCTTCCGCGGTGGTCTTCTTTCATAAATCTAATAATTTCACCTCGAAAATGAAATACGAATGCGTGACAGTCCATATTAATCATTACTCTGGTCTGAAGGCCAACGCAATAGGACGGACTCCTATCACGTTATTCCATGCTAATGTAATCGAGCATAAGCTTGCTTTGAGCACTCTGTTTTTCAAAGTAACGATCTTGCGGTCGTGACCTAGCCGGAGTAGGGCAGGAACTTCGCCAACAAAGGACGAAGGGTAAGGTGCTGCCCAGAGTAGGTTGACCAACCTTTATGACCCCAGATCAAATCGGGTGGTCACAACTTAGAAAAATCGACACGGGGCGCCCTCCCGGGCCAAAAGACCCGACCCGAACGGACGCCCTCACACGAGCGCCCCATGGTGCACCACACGACGGGCCAGAAGCGAGCATTGCAGCAGGAGAGAAAACAAAAATGGGCCCGCCGAGGTGCACCAAGGCACACGGGTGGGTCACAACTACCATCCCGACACGAGCACCCTCGGACGGCCCCAGGCCAACCCAGAAACGGATCGCACCTCACGGCGCGACACGGCATGCATTTGAATGAGCACATGGGACCAAACGGAAAATGGGCCCCACCCAGGGCGTTGCACAAGTCACCTTTTGGGTAGTCAAAAATTAGCAAATTTGACATGGGCGCCCTCGGGCCAAATGACCCAACCCAAATGGTACCCTCACTCGGCCACGGCTGAGGCGTGCCAAACCAAATGGACGCACATGGGAAAACGGCAAATGGGCCGTACGGACGTGCAGGCACGAGTTGTCACACATAGCAAATCTAACACGAGTTTGCCCTTGGGCCAAAGCGACCCAACACGAACGGACGCGCCGTCACCGAGCGCGACATGGCGTGCCCACCCAAACGTTCGCACATGGAAAATGGCAAAGCGGGCCGCTCGGGCGTGCCTGAGGAACTGCAGGCGATCCTGGCAAATAATCGACACGGCGCCCTCGGGTCGATACTAGCAAGCCAGTTCCTCACACGGCGCGGCAGCAGCGCCCACACGAAGGACCGAATGGATAGACTTGGGGAGAAAACGACAAATGGACCACCCGGACATGCACAAGGCACCCACGACGGTCACAACAGCAAATCTCACACGGGTGCCCTTGGACCAAATGACCCAACCCGAAGGCGCCCCTCCTGGAGAGTGCGACCACGGACCACCGCTGCCGGCAGATGCCCTCACCCGGTGCGACACGGCGCGCATGCACAGTGAACACATGGGAAGAGAATGGTGAAGAGACCCTGTGGACGTGCTACAAAGAAACCTAGGTGGTCACAACAGAAAATCGACACGGGCGCCCTCGGAGCTGACGACCCAACCAAACGGATTCCCTCACCGTGCATTTTTGGTATGCCGACCCAAATGGACACACGCAGACAAACGGAAAGCGGGCACCCGGACGTGCACAAGGCACAGGGCGGTCTAGATGGAAAATATGACACGGGCACCCTCTGAGGTGGGCGGGATTCCAAGGTGGAAAGATGTTAAAGAAAGAAAGATAAATCTTTCGGGGCCCTCGACGAAGTCGAGATTTCCCTCAACGTTGCCGCCCATTGCCGTGTCCATTGTTTGGGAATATTAACTAGATTCTCTTTTGATGCTTAGGCAAAGTGCTGCCCTTGATACAAAACCCCATCTTTTAGGATCGACTAACCCACATGTCCAAATGTTGTTCACATGGAACCTTTCCCCACTTTAGTCTTCAAAGTTCTCATTTGAATATTTCTCACACCACCAAGATCTACATTGGGGGCCGACCCACCAAGCTCCTTGTAGGAAGTTTCTCAATGACCCCCCGTCCTCCTACTCATCGAAGCCAAGAAATTTCTGCAATGATCAAGTATAGGTTTCGTGCTTCGGCGCCATCTATTTTCGGGGCTAGTTGATTCGGCAAGTAAGTTGTTACACACTTCTTAGCAGTTACACTTCCATGATCACCGATCCCTCTTGTCTTAATCAACCTGACACCCTTTGTAGGATCTACGTTATCATGCAATTCGGCACCGTAACTCAACTTTTGGTTCATCTCCTGTCCTTGATTCACCTTACCAAAAATGGCCCGCCGGGAGCTCTCGATTTCATGGCACGGCTCAATCGTGGCTCGCACCATCTTACATTGCAAGTTTGAGAATAGGTCAAATTCTATGCAAAGGCCTCTAATCATTTCTTTACGATAAAACTCACGGGTGAGCTCCGGCTATCTGAAAGTGGTCGAAGCCGGCTACTAGATGGTTCGATTATTATTTCACCCCTATACCCAAGTCGGACGAAGGATTTGCACATCGATATCGCTACGAGCCTCCACCATAGTTTGCTCGGCTTCACCCTACTTTTCCGGGGAATAGTTCACCGTCTTTCGGGTCCCAATAGGTGTGCTCACCTCGAACCCTTCACATAAGCTCAAGATTGGTCGATAATTACAGCCCCTGCGAGATAGGATCTTGCCCCGCCAGCTTCCTTGTGCTCAGCGAGTTTTCAAACTAAGACTCACACACATGTTAGACTCCTTAGTCCATGTTTCAAGATGGGCCGAATGGAAAGCCCACCCAGCCAACACCACGAGTGCACGGAGTGCACACGGCCATCTAAGGAGAAGCACACTTTCCTCCCTCAACCATCACAATGGAAAGCCCGAAATGCGATACTCCACCCACGCTTGTGACGATGCGGCGGCCGTGTTGGTTTGCACCTCAAGTCGGCAGCGGACAGGCGAGCCATTCACATCGACCAGACGCATGCTGGCAGCGGCCCTCCATCCACTTCCCTCCCCAGAAATTTTAAGTTGTCTTTGGCTCTCTCTTTTCAAAGTCCTTTTCATCTTTCCCTTGTGGTACTTGTTAGCTATCGGTCTCTCGCCCATATTTAGCCTTGGATGGAATTTACCACCCAATTGAGGGTTGCATTCCCCAAAGCAACCCTGTTTTATCCTTAACACTTCATGATGTGGCAAGGTCCCAGTCCAACGAAGTACATCACCCTCTCGAGCACCCCCTTCCAGGACTTGACGAATCGATCTGAGGCCTTCCCTGAACTACACAATTTAGGTATGTGCCACACCCGATTTTCATCTTGGGCTCTTCAGTTCGCTCGCCGCTACTAGGGAATCCTCATAATTTTCTTTTCACATAATTATATGCTTAAACTCAATGGGTGTTCTTGCACGGTAAAGTGCAAGTTGGAGCTAAATCTGCTCTACCAAATGGGAGGACAAGAGAGAAAAAGCAAGTTATAGGGATGCCACACCTGAGCCACAGCATCGTATGCCAAGCTGCCCAACCAAAGGGGACAAGATCACCACTGAGACGCATACCCTGCTGAGAGCATTACTGCCACATTTCAGCAAAGCCACATCTTGCATTGGGCATAGACGACCACATCTCTTGCACCTAGCATATTGCAAAGAATGCATTTGATTGGGATGTGATGCCCGGACATATGTGCCCTCAACTAAAGCCTTGGGCACAAATTGTGTTTCAAAAAACTTGATGATTCACGAGGATTCTACAATTTACACCGAAAGTATCACATTTCGGTACATTCTTCATCGTAACAAGAGCCAAGATATCCGTTTCAGAGAGTTGTTTCCTCGTGTTACTAAAAATTACTGCCCCCAGGGAATGGCTAAAATCCAACCCAACATGAAATGTGTTGCAACAAAATGACAAGCCCCCCTTCCCCCTCAGAGACAACCGCACCTCCATAACCCTCCTCCCGAGGGAAGGGCTCAAACAAACCCCACGAACCCCATGCCTTTGAAAAAGGGAGATACAAGGAACGGTAGATCGAGAAGGACAAGGGTAGTGAACCTAGGAGCTCCCTACTACTTTTCATCCTTCTCGAAAGCCCAGCTGCAACGATTCCCCCTTTCTTCTCATTAACATGTCTTGGGGGGCTGAAAAGAGGAAGGGAAGGGGAAAAAATAGCACATATTCATATAACATAAAAATAAAGAGAAGATGGCTCCCGGCCCTATAAAGGAAATCTCAAGTAGACAAGCAAGAAGAGCTTCTTTACAAACCCGCGCCTTTTCAAAAAGGGTAGAATTGTAAATAACAATGGCTAGGAGAGATAGGGTAGCCACCACGGAAACTCGCCAAGCCTTTTCGTCCTTCACAAACATCAAGCCACTACAACTCCCCCTTTTTTCTCTAGTGAAGATAGAGTCTGAAACAAAAGTAATAAAAACACATGAAATAAAGAGAAACAAAATTGTCCACCCACTCAAAGAAGGAGATAGAAAAGCGAGATAACAAACTCTTCGCAAGCCCCATGCCCTCGAAAAGGGGGGAATCACGGAAAGATGATCGGGAAGGACTAGGGGTGGCCGACCGGGAGTTCACACTTTGCCTTTCATCCTTCGTGAATGCTAATCCTCAATGATTCACCCTTTTCTCCATAAATCTAGGGAGCTGAAAGGAGAAGGGAAAAAAGGCAAAGAGAAAAGAAAGAACCAAAACATGACGCCGACGAAAGGATATTAGGCTCAAACACAAAATAGGCTTTCAAGGCCTCGTGCCCTTCATAAAGGAGAGAATGTTTGCATAGATTGGCGATCGAAAGGACTAGGGCGGCCACCCAGTACAACTCGCGCTAACTTTCATCCTTCCGAAACATCACTCCACGACAATCCCACCTTTTCTCTGTAAATCTAGGGACCAAAATGAATCCTGAGGAGGCTAGAGACAGTACAAACTTTCCAAGTCACATTGCCTTAGAGAAAAATGGAGGCACAGGGAACTATGGCCAGAAGGAATAGGGTGAAAGCTCGGGAGTTTGCTGCCTTTTCATCCTTCTTTGACACCGACCCACAACAACTCCCTCTTTCTCCATAAAGTAGGAATTTGGAAGGGAAAGAAAACGAAAAGAAAGAAAGAAAAACCAAACATTACACACCATAAAACCCGTGACAAAAATCTAATTTGAGAGAAAGGGGGCCAAATTTCAGAAACGTTAGCTAGAAAAATAGAGGGCCACTTCCTGTGCGAGGGGACATTGGCTTAACTAAAAAGAAGGAAAACCAAGGCACCCGATCAAAATCATCCCAAGGGTTTTCGCACCCTTCCACATACTACATTGCGATGCAACATCCTTTCTATCTACACGACATAACAAGCGACAATCAAACAACCAAGAAGAGACAAGCCACAACCTAAACTTGACCACTAGAAAAGCCGAGGGCCTCGACGAGACAAGTTCCTAGAGCACGTTACTACTGAGAGGTAAACGACCCCCCAACCCACACAAGGCTTCAGAAAAAAAATGCACTAATAGCAAACCCACCCCGCTATTGCACCCCTCCGTGTACAGGACACCCG
>JAXQQM020059358.1:172500-182500 GCA_034641835.2 Pinus albicaulis | reverse complement strand
GCACGACCAAACGACCGGACCCGAACGGACGCCCTCACCCGGCACAACACGGCACACCCACCCGAATGGACGCACATGGGAGAAAATGGAAAATGGGCCACCCGAACGTGCACAAGGCACCCGGGCGGTCACAACTTAGCAAATCTGACATGGGCGCCCTCGGGCCAAATGACCCGACCCGAACGGACGACCTCACCTGGCACGACCAAACGACCCGACCCAAACGGACGCCCTCACCCGGCGCAACACGGCGCGCCCACCCGAACGGAAGCACATGGGAGCAAACGGCAAACGAGCCGCTTGGATGTGCACAAGGCACCTAGGCGGTCACAACTTAGCAAACCTGACACGGGTGCCCTCGGGCCAAACGACCCGACCCGAACGGATGCCCTCACCTGGCATGACACGGCGTGCCCACTCGAACGGATGCACATGTGAGCAAACGA
This sequence comes from Pinus albicaulis, assembly GCA_034641835.2. Classification (NCBI taxonomy): domain Eukaryota; kingdom Viridiplantae; phylum Streptophyta; class Pinopsida; order Pinales; family Pinaceae; genus Pinus; species Pinus albicaulis. Next base: position 182,054 of record JAXQQM020059358.1, on the reverse strand, counting down.
AAAACGAGCCGCCCTGACATGCACAAGGCACCCGGGCGGTCACAACTTAGCAAATCTGACACGGGCACCCTCGGGCCAAACGACCCGACCCGAACAGAAGACCTCACCCGGCACGACCAAACGACCCGAACGCATGACCTCACCCGGCACAACCAAACAACCCAAATGGACGAACTCACCCGGCACGACACGGCGCGCCCACCCGAATGGACGCACATGGGAGAAAATGACAAACGGGTCGCCCGGACGTGCACAAGGCACCCAGGCGTTCACAACTTAGCAAATCTGACACGGGCACCCTCGGGCCAAACGACCTGACCCAAACGGACGCCCTCACCCGGCACGACATGGTGCACCTGACCGAACTGACGCACATGGGAGCAAACGGAAAACGGGCCGCCCAGATGTGCACAAGGCACCCGGGCGGTCACAACTTAGCAAATCTGACACGGGCGCCCTTGGGCCAAACGACCCGACATGACCCGAACGGATGCCCTTGCCCGACACGCCCACCCGAACGGACGCCTTCGTGCCAAATGACCCGACCCGACCCGAATGGCCGCCCTCACCCAGCACGACCAAACGACCCGACCCGACCTGAACGAACGCCCTCACTTGGCACAACCAAACGACCCAACCGAACGGACGCACATGGGAGCAAGCGGCAAACGGGCCACCCGGGCGTGCACACGACACCCGAGCGGTCACAACTTAGCAAATCTGACACGGGCACCCTCGGGCCAAACGACATGACCCGAATGGACACCCTCATCCAGCACGCCCACCTGAATGGACACCCTCACCCGGCACGCCCACCCGAACGAATGCCATCACCCAGCGCGACACGACATGCCCGACCAGAATGGACACACATGGGAGAAAACGACAAATAGGCCGCCCGGACATGCACAAGGCACCCGGGCGGTCACAACTTAGCAAATATGACAAGGGCACCCTCGGGCCAAACGACCCGACCCGAACGGATGCCCTCACCCAACATGCCCACCTGAACGGACGCCCTCAGCTGGCGCGACACAGCACGCCCGACCGAACGAATGCACATGGGAGCAAACGGCAAACGGGCCGCCCAGACGTGCACAGGGCACCCGGGCGGTCACAACTTAGCAAATCTGATACAGGCGCCCTCGGGCCAAACGACCCAACCCGACCCGAACGGACGCCCTTGCCCGGCACGCCCATCCGAACGGACGCCTTCATGCCAAACGACCCGACCCGACATGAACGGACGCCCTCACCCGGCACGACCAAACGACCCGACCCGACCTGAATAGACGCCCTCAACCGACACGACCAAACGACCCGACCAAACGGACGCACATGGGAGAAAATGGCAAACGGGCCGCCCACACATGCACAAGGCACCCGGGCGGTGACAACTTAGCAAATATGACACGGGAACCCTCGGGCCAAACGACCTGACCCGAACGGATGCCCTCGCCTGGCACGCCCACCCGAACGGACGCCCTCACCCATCGCGACAAGGCGCCCCCGACCGAACGGAAGCACATGGGAGCAAACGGCAAATGGGCCGCTCGGACGTGCACAAGGCACCCTGGTGGTAACAACTTAGCAAATCTGACACGGGCGCCCTCGGGCCAAACGACCCGACCCGACCCGAATGGATGACCTTGCCCAGCACGCCCACCCGAACGGATGCCTTCGTGCCAAACGACCCAACCCGACCCGATCGGACGCCCTCACCTGGCACGACCAAACGACCTGACCCGAATGGACGCCCTCACCCTGCACGACCAAATGACCCAACTCGACCCGAACGGCTACCCTCACCCGGCATGACCAAACGACCCAACTCGAACGGCCGCCCTCAACCGACCCGAACGGATGCCCTCACCCGGCATGACCAAACCCGAGGATGGGAGCACCCAAGAACGACGTGTGACGTGTCGCCAAGGCACCCGGCGGCCACAACTTGGGCAACCGACCGGCGCTCGCCAATGACCCGACCCGACCCGAACGGACGCCCTCACCCTAAGACAACCAAACGACCGACTCGTAACCCGGGACGCTCACACCGCACGACGAAACGACCCGACCCGAACGGACACGCCCCCCCACGGCACGCCCGGCCAACCCGACGCACATGGGACCAAACGGCAAACGGGCCGCACGGACGTGCACAAGGCACCCGGGCGGTCACAACTTAGCAACCGACACCCGGCGCACTGCCAAACGACCGACCCGAGCGAATGGATGCCCTCACCCTACATGACGCCCTCACCCGAACGGACGCCCTCAGGCCAAACGACCCGACCCGACCCGAGCAGACGCCCTCACCCGGCACGACCAAACGACCCGACCCGAATGGACGTCCTCGGGCCAAACGACCCTACCCGACCCGAATGGGCGCCCTCAGGCCAAACGACCCGACCCGACCCGAACGGATGCCCTCACCCGGCACGACCAAACGACCCGACCCGAACGGACGCCCTCGGGCCAAACGACCCAACCCGACCCGAACGGACGCCCTCACCCGGCATGACCAAACGACCCGACCCGAACGGACGCTCTCGGGCCAAATGACTCGACCCGACCCGAACGGACGCCCTCACCCGGCACGACCAAATGGCCTGACCCGAACGGACGCCCTCAGGCCAAACGACCTGACCCGACCCGAATGGACGCCCTCACCCGGCACGCCCACCCGAATGGACGCCCTTGGGCCAAACGACCTAACCCGAACGGACGCCCTCACCGGGCACGACCAAACGACCCGACCCGAACGGACGCCCTCACCCGGCACGACCAAACGGACGCACATGGGAGAAAACGGCAAACGGGCCACCCTGACGTGCACAAGGCACCCGGGCGGTCACAACTTAGCAAATCTGACACGGGCGCCCTCGCGCCAAACGACCCGACCCGACCCGAACGGACGCCCTCACCCGGCACGCCCGGCCGATCGGACGCACATGGGAGAAAATGGCAAACGGGCCGCCCAGACGTCGATAAGGCACCCGGGCGGTCACAACCTAGCAAATCTGACACGGGCACCCTCCGACCAAACGACCCGACCCGAACGGACACCCTCACCCGACGCCACACGGCCCGCCCGACCGAACGGACGCACATGGGAGCAAACGAAAAACGGGCCATTCGGACGTGCACAAGGCACTCGGGTGGTCACAACTTTGTAAATCTGATATGGGCTCCCTCAGCCCAAACGACCCGATCCGAACGCGTTTGGCCAGGCACCCTCACCCGGCGCGACACGGCGTGCCCGACCCGACCTGAACGCGTTTGCCCCGGCACCCTCACCCGGTGCGCCCGACCTGACCTGAACGCGTTTGGCTCGGTGTGCCCGACCCGACCCGAATGCCTTTGGCCGAGCACCCTCACCCGGCGCGCCCAACTTGACCCGAACGCATTTGGCTGGGCGAGTCGGGTGACCCACGACTGGGCGCCTCTGCACGAACTGCACGACAGTGCGGAAGCCATTACGAGAGCATCCGGAGTCGAAATTGAGTGACATAAATTGCAGAATGTGCATATTGACGGGCCGCATCTAACCGTACAGTTGGGAAGCGGATTGGACACACAGGGAGCTCGAGGGACGGTCTAAACTGATTTGTAGTGCCCATTTGAGTGACCCGGCAACACTTGGGCAGTTTTGTGCAGGATATTCCCAAGGTGAACTCTGATGATTGTAAGTGATTGCTGTAGGCTATTTTGATGGTTGAAAAGCCTTAGAGCTTGGTCAAAAGGCTAACTTGCCTTGCCAAGGAGCAGAAGTGGCTTCTGTTGGATTGGAACTTATTATTTCATATTTATGAAACGTATTATCGGTCGGACTCATTATTAACAGGGAATTGCCCCTCCCTTGTATGTATGAGCATACTTGTGGATTGATAATGATGTTTATGTTTATTTCCGCATATCGAGAGAACATTTTGTTAATAACTAACAAGTGTTGCTAAAGGCGTAGTCTATATACTTGAGTATTTGGAAAAAGAAAAAAGTACGGTAGTTCCGCACCCGTCTATAGCGTGGTTGAAAGACACCGAAGGTATAGGGGCGTGACAACTAGGCACACGGGCGGTCACAACTTAGCATTTTTGATACGGCCTTCCTCACATGACCCGACCCGAACCGAACACGTTTCCTTAGGTGCCCTCACACGGCATGACCTGACCCACCCGAACGAAGACACAAAGGAGCAAATGGCAATCGAGTCGCACGAACGTGCACAAGGCACAGTGCGCGGTCACAACTTAGCATTTTTTATACGGCCTCCCTCACACGACCCGACCCGAACACGTTTCCTTGGGCGCCCTCACACGGCACGACCCGACCCGCCCGAACGAAGGCACGAGGGAGCAAACGGAAAACAGGTCGCATGAACGTGCACAAGACACATGAGTAGTCACAACTTAGCATTTTTTATACGGCCTCCCTCACACGGCACGACCCGACCCGACCCACTCGAACGAAGGCACAAGGGAGAAAATCGGAAACTGGCCGCGCAAACGTGCACAAGGCACGCGGGCGGTCACAACTTAGCATTTTTTATACGGCCGCCCTCACACGACCTGACCCGAACGCGTTTCCTTGGGCGCCCTCACGCGACCCGACCCAACCAAATGCATTTCCCTGCTCAAAGATATGCATCCCATACTGCAAGATCATTGTAGTATGAAGCCTCCAATGAATGAAACTCCATCATGAACTCCCATGCATCATCCTATCCAAAGCGTTGGCAAGCATACTTGTATTTCGCACGAGTTCCATCACAAGTTGTTCTCACCCTGCAAGTCATATGAATGTGCTCGTAGGCTGCTCATCCAACCAATATCTTGTTGCTCAAAGTGAACAACATCCACCAGCCCATCTATAAAAGATCTCCATGTAGCACCAACAATTGATCATGCTCAGCATATTCGTTCTTGACACTCCTCCATGATTCTCATAAGTGGCACCCAGTAAGTGCACCTACATAATGTCTCCACATAATGTCCTGCCATGCCCTCGTGTCAATGTACATGACTTTGGTTGCCCATGTGTCCATCAAGAGTAGACTCACCTCAACCCTAGTCACCATCATGTGTATAGTGTACAGGTTAAGTGCCCTCGGTCACTTCTACCATCATCATCATGGGTACTTCCTCCAAGGCTTCTCCCCCGCTAAAAGTGCACCAAGAGTTCCTTCTTGGTTGTAAGCCATGAAGAAGTCTACCCAGACAATGTGCCCTACCACCAAGGCAGTCCATGAGTCATGCCGGGCACCTAGCCAGTTTCCATGTGGCTAAGCATGACCCATATCTATCACAGAGATCATCAAGTTCCACCCTTGTCACGGGAATTTGAACCTACTAGAGCGAGGTCACAAATTTCCCTATCAAGGCCTACAACAAGAAATGCTCCCCTTGCTTCCCCAATGTACAAGGTTCCATCATAGTCATCCAAGGAAAGGTCCTCCATGGTATTGGAAAAGAAGTCATCTTCTTTCCCATCCCTGCATACGGTCCATCTCCCAGATGCTCAATTGAAACACGAGCCATGTCTTCATGAAGAATCTCTAAGCAAGTGTCCTCCATCCTCATCAATGTCTGCAATGCTTCCGATCCTGGTACCGCCTGCTCATAAAGTTCCTCCTCGATCATTGTCACTTCTGCAAAATTTTCATGTGGTTCATCCCCCAATGCCTGCAATGTGCTTGGTCCAGGTTCAACTTGTTCCACGAGTTCTTCCTCAATCATATCCGCATCCTCAACATCCTCCCCAGAATCATCCATCACCGATGCTTGCGATGTGCTTGGCCCTGGTCCAACCTGTTCATCAAGTTCGTCCTCGACTTCTACCACATCCGCAACATCCTTGTGAGAATCGTCCACCATCAATGCTTGTAATGTGCTTGGTCCTGGTCCAACTTGTTCATCAGCTTCTTCCTTGACTTCAATCACATCTACAACATCCTTTGGTTCGGCCACAGTGGGCTTCATGCCACCATGCTTCATCTTTCCAAGATCTCTAAGCTTGAGAAGCTTATCAAGTAACTTCCTTCGCTCTTCTTCCACCTTGTCCATTTCTGCTCGGAGAATTCTCACTTTCTTCATAAGTCGAAACATTTCATCTTTTCTCATGCCATATGTCCTCCTCTTGCACAATGTATCAATGGTCCGACTCGCCTCATCAAACTCCTTTTCCACTTCCTTCGACTTCTCTTTAATTTCTTTGAAGTTAATTTCCAATGAAACAAACTCATCCATCAAGCTTCAATACCACCTGCAACGCTGCAACGGTATCCCTGCTCAATAATAATAATAATAATAATAATAATAATAATAATAAAGCCACAAAAATGTAGCTCTGATACCAACTGTCACGCCCTTATACCTGTGGTAGTCTCCCAACCGCTCTATAGACGGGTGCGGCACTACCTTATTTTTCTCTTTTCAAATACTCAATAAGTAGACTACGCCTAAATCAACACTTGTTTAATTAATCTTCCAAAGTGCTCCTGTGCGGAAATAAAACAGCAATAAACATCAATATCAAACCACATGAACGCCCATACATTCAAGGGAGGGGCAAATCCCGTTAATAAGTCTGCCCAGTATTATGCTTCAATAAATATGTACAATCTGCAATAACTATACAGCCAAGCCTCCATAATCCATTTATGCTTCTTGCCAAATGTGCTTGTACCTGGGTCTAGCCTTAACAGCTTCCCAACAGTGCAAAAAATCCAAAGGAACCCCAAAATTCCCTTTCAGAACATGTTTCTGAAGTCTGCGCGAATTCTGGTTCGAGTGGGTCACTCGGGTCACAGACGCCCTTGGCACCGTGAACTCATTTCTGCACGCGGGTCACCGGGGTCACGGTCTGCACGCATTTCCTGAACGCGTTCGGGTCGTGTTTGACCCGACCCGACCCTGCTGAACGAACTCCGCGCCTTCAAACATTATTCCGCGCGTCCAGAACGCAGGCGCGCTGCATGAACCTGACTCGACCTGAACGCGCCGTTCCTGAACACTGTTCTACACGCGTCCTGTGGAAGGAATCCGACTCGACCATGCACTGAACACTGCACCGCACGTGCCCTGCGGAAGGAACCCGACTCGACCTGCGGGTGAACGCCGAACGGGTTTTTACCCAACTCGACCCAAACTCCGTTTCCCTGCTACGGCTTCGCCCTCCACCCTCGACCTTCGCTCTGGCTCGAGCATTAGCTTGCCAATGGTGGAATCAGCAAGATGTTGATGTCCTTCTTTCTTTCCTTTATCGTCCATCGCAAGTCCTCCTTTCGTATGTGCCTTTGCCCACACATTTCTTCCATGGGGGGGCTTGACCCATATAAGGCCGACCCAGTAAACGCCCATAAAGCCTTGGTTATGATGTGGCATTTCCTCCTTAACGTCGGCTTGCCACCACAGCCGGCCTATAAAACCTCCAAGCCAACACACGGCCATTTTTGGACGCGTTTATGCACGTCGCTCCTAAACGTCACACAGTCACCATGATAATGTTGCATAGTAGCTGAATGATGTTTTCGTCCGTCGGCGCGCCCGTCTAACCTTTCGTCGTGGTTTTCGTCGTTCGTCGCATGTCCACCGAACGCTTCCAACGCCTTCCGTCATCGTCCTCGACTCGTGGGTCTTACAGGGGCGGTTTCCGTCCATTGAGCAGGGACATTGAAACCTTACATTTCACACAGTTGGGTGACTGTCGTCACGGCAGGGCGAGGAAACCTGTCATGCCCCGAGACCTTCGGTGACCTTTCAACCGTGCTATAGACGGGGTGCGGCACTACCGTACTTCTCGTTTTCGTAATACTCAAGTATGTAGACTACGCCTTTAGCAACACTTGTTAAATTAGTTAATCAAATGTTCTTTCAATGTGTGGAAAACATAAACATCATCATCACATCCACAGTGTATGCCCATACATATAAGGGAGGGGCAACTCCCAGTTAATAATGGGTCTGCCCGATAATATGTTTCATAAATACGAAATAGAGTATAAGTTCCAATCCAGAAAAAGACCCCCTTTGCTCTTTGGCAAGGGAAGTCACTTTTTTTCCAAGCTTACAATGCTTGAAAATCATTAACTAGCCCACAACAATCGTTTACAACACTAGAATTCACCTCGGGAATATCCTGCATAAAACTGCCCCAAGTGCTGCCGGGTCACTCGGGTCGGCACTGCAAATGATTTCAGACCTCCCCGTGAGCTCTCTATCTATCCAATCCGCTCCCCCAGCTATGTGGTTAGCTCTGTCCCATCAAAACGCACCTGCTTCAACTTTCGGCACTCAATTCCGACTCACGATGCCTTCAAAACGACCTCTGAACTGAAGCTTGGATCATGCGGACGCCCTGCCCGACCCAACCTTGCACTGTGGACGCCCTGCTGAGAAGTTTCGCATGCCCTGCATGTCTGTCACACGACTTGACCCGCGCGCTGCCTGACTCGACCCATCCCACGATGCGGATGCCCTGTGGAGGAATTCTGCACGCCCTGCACGTCAACAACCTGACTCGACCCGCGCTCGCCCTACGTTCACCGCCGCCGTGTTTCCTTCACCAACGAGTTGTTGGCTTAGCTCGTGGTGCTCCAATGCGCTCACACTCAGATGCTTACTTGATCGTTGGTTGGATGACTTCTCCATCATCCGCATGACGTATTAATACGTGTATCATGTGCGTGTCATGGGTCACTCGGTCGACCTGAGCCGACCCCCATCGTTCAGCTATCCGCCCACTCGTGTAGTGTCGGCCGCGCAACTCGTGCATCAGTTCTATGACTCCGGCTATGCTATGATGTTTCACCTGTAACGTCACTTTTTCCAATGCCACTGCCAGCTATGTGCGACGCGCCCATGCCGCTCGCTGCCACACACCCGCGCCCGTGCGGTTACTGTGCGACGGCTCGCCCGTAACGTTGCACGGCGCCCAAACGCCCGATGGGCGCGCCCGTTACCACGAACGTGCCTCATGAAGTCTTGGGGCCTTACAAAACCCAACCTTCCCTGCATTTGGATGGCTTCCGCTGTGACGAGGCATGGAAACCCCAAGTTCTGGAGATGGACCAGGGTAGCGGTTTCCGTCGCGCCGCGAAATGGGAGCCCCAAGTTCACCAGGCTTGGGCGGTTCTTCGTTGTGCCACGCGAGGGAAACCACGAGTTCCATAAACTTGGGTGATTACGGTCGTGCCGTGACATGGAAATGCAAGTTCCCCTCACCAGGGGCGCGATTTTCGTTGGGGCGGGAGATGGAAACCGCAAGGTTCCTAGAACTAGGCGGTTTCCCTCGTGCCACGAAACAGAAGCCCCAAAGTTCCGCAGGCTTGGGCGGTTCTCCGTCGTGCCATGAAATGGAAACCCGAGCTCCCTACATCGAGGCCACGGTTTCTGTCATGGCGGTACGTGGAAATCCCCGAGTTTCCTGGAACCAGGTGGTATCCTTCGTGCCGCAAAAAAATGGGAACCCCCGAGCTCCGCGGGACCCGGGTGACGGTTTCTGTCGCGCCGTGACATGGAAACTCGAAGTTCCCCATACTTGGGTGGCAGTTTTTG
>JAXQQM020059358.1:132500-167500 GCA_034641835.2 Pinus albicaulis | reverse complement strand
AGAGAACCAAAACATGGCCGAGGCTCAAACACAAAACAGGCTTTCAAGGCCCCGTGCCCTCGCAAAAAGGCGGGAACTGCACAGATCAACGACCGAGAAGGACTAGGGCAGCCACCCCAGTAGGAACTCGCACTGCTTTTTCATCCTTCCGAAAATGTCAAAATCCACGGCAATCTCACCTTTTCTCCATAAAGCTAGGGGGAACAAAATGAATCACAAGGGGAGGCTCAAACATAGTACAATATTTTCCAAGCCTCGTGCCTTATAGAAAAATAGGGGGGAACTACAAGGAACGACAACCGAGAAGGACTAGGGTGGCCAACCCAGGAGTTTGCACTACTTTTCATCCTTCTCCGACATTGACCCACAACAATTCTCGCTTTTCTCCATAAAGCTGGGGACTGGAAGGGAAGAAAATGACGACAGGAAAGAAAGAAAAACCAAGCATTACCCACCATAACACTCGCGACAAAAATCCAATTTAAGAGAAAGGGGGCCAACTTTCAAGCAACGCTAGCTAGAAAAATAGAGGGCCACCGCCACGCGAGGGGATGTTGGCTTAACCAAAAAGAAGGAAAACAAGGCACCCAATCAAAAGCATCCCACGTTTTCGCACCCTTCCACATACTACATTGCGACGCAACATCCTTTCTATCTACACGACATAACAAGTGGCAATCAAACAACCAAGCAGAGACAAGCCACAACCTAAACTTGACCACTAGAAAAGATGAGGGCCCCGACGAGACAAGTGCCTAGAGCACGTTACTACTGAGAGGTAAACGACCCCCCAACCCACACAAGGCTTCAGACAAAAAATGCACTAATAGCAAACCCACTCCGCTATTGCACCCCTCCATGTACAGGACACCTGACAACCTTTCTAGCCAAAAATTCAAGGGGGCCCAAACAACCGGAAATCCAAAGAGGATTTATTGCAGGCTGACACTCAATGCTAGATAAAGCCCAGGGCCACAAATACGCCGACGGTGCAATGTCACACCCTAAAAAGAGGGAAGCCCCCAAAGCGCACACCACAACGCTATTGCAACAATCGACACATCCAAGAAATGACCAAGTCGTGCAAAAAAACCCAGAATCGAAATGGTGAGGACTAGGACATAACTTGCTTCCTACTTTTCCTTGGAAGGGGGAGTGGCTCAAGAAAGGACGAGGAATTCCCTCAACACCAAAGGGGCACGAGAAAAGAATGCTACCTCATGCCCATTGACGAGGAAACTTGCAATTTTGATGGAGCTCGAACCAAGGGAGGGCTATTTCATTACCTAGACCCAACCCTTCCGCGAGGGCATGTCAAGGAACAGTCGAGAGGACTAGGGTGGCCAGCCCAACGGATTGCTCCGCTCTTCATCCATCCCATATTTGACCCCACCCCGAAATTTTCCCCTCGTGAAAGGGTTGAGGTAGGAAGCACACGTGCAACCACTCCCTTGACCCAACCACCAACAAAAAGGCTCACGCAAGCAAACACATCAACCACCACCACCGCCTTTTGGAGAGAACCAACTATGGAGGCCCACATATTCCAACGAACAAAGGACCGAGCACCGCCGCTACGAACGAGTCTGAATTTTTCCATCATGTTTCCCAAGCACCTCGACTACAGCAACCATGCCCCGCCGAACGGACCGTTGGAGAGGGGGCTCCCAAGCAACGAGCTTCCGAACCCCATACAAAAAACACATTAGGGGAAATAATAACAAAGGATGGGACAAGCGCAAGAATCGCTTGCAAGTACACGAAACAACAAGCGTGAACTCAAGATAGGCAACTAAAAATGTTGCGAGTCTCTTTCGCAAGAGGCACCACCCCAAAAAAGCATCAAACCCGCTCACCTAGAGACACACCACACATTCCTAGATTACATACAATCGAAATCCACACACAACCCAAACGAAAAAAAAAACCCTGCTATCAATGATCCTACCGCAGGTTCACCTACGGTAACCTTGTTACGACTTCTCCTTCCTATAAATGATAAGGTTCAATGAACTTCTCACGACGTTGACAGCAGTGAACCACCATCGTCGACGCAATCCGAACACTTCACCGGATCATTCAATCGGTAGGAGTGACGGGCGGTGTGTACAAAGGGCAGGGACGTAGTCAACACAAGTTGATGACACGTGCTTACTAGGAATTCCTCGTTGAAGACCAATAATTGCAATGGTCTATCCCCATCACGATGCAATTTGAGAAGATTTCCCGATGCTCTCGAACCAGGAAGAAAAAATCGTTGGCTACATCAGTGTAGCGCACGTGTGGCCCAGAACATCTAAGGGCATCATAGACCTGTTATTGCCTCAAACTTCCATGGCCTAAATGGCCATAGTCCCTCTAAGAAGCTGGCCGCAAAGGGAAACCTCCACATAGCTAGTTAGCAGGCTGAGGTCTCGTTCGTTATCGGAATTAACCAGAAAAATCGCTCCACCAAATAAGAACAGCCATGCACCACCACCCATAGAATCAAGAAAGAGCTCTCAATCTGTCAATCCTTACTATGTCTGGACCTGGTAAGTTTCCCCGTGTTGAGTCAAATTAAGCCGCAGGCTCCACTCCTCATGGTGCCCTTCCGTCAATTCCTTTAAGTTTCAGCCTTGCGACCATACTCCCCCTGGAACCCAAACACTCTGATTTCTCAGAAGGTGCTGGCAGTGTCCTTAGAGCAACATCCGCCGATCCCTGGTCGGCATCGTTTATGGTTGAGACTAGGACGGTATATGATCGTCTTCACGCCCCCAACTTTTTTTCTTGATTAATGAAAACATCCTTGGCAAATGCTTTCGCAGTGGTTCGTCTTTCATAAATCCAAGAATTTCACCTCTGAAAATGAAATGCGAATGCCCCCGACAGTTCCTATTAATCATTACTCCGGTCCCGAAGGCCAACACAATAGGACCAGACTCCTATCACGTTATTCCATGCTAATGTATTCAGAGCATAAGCTTGCTTTGAGCACTCTAATTTTTTCAAAGTAATAGCGCCGGAGCCGCGACCCAGCCAGTTAAGGCCAGGAGCACGTCGCCGATAAAAGGGACGGAAGGGCAGGTGCACACCGAGTAGGCGGACCGACCTTTACGACCCAAGATCCAACTACGAGCTTTTTAACTGCACCCTCCCACTTCAAAGGGCATTCAAAGTTCTCTCTTACAGAGAGCCAGCCTGAACACCCATCAAGTCAAGGAGAGGTCAACATATCATGTAAAGCTCTTATACCTTGCACCTCTTGTATCCCCAAGAAGGGATTAGAGCCCACACACACTACATGCCAAGGACATGCAAGACATCAAACATAATGGACGATGGATGCAAGATCCACAAATCGAAAAAATGGGTCAACCCACCAAGTCACATTGCACCGAGGCTGCCTAGGAGTTGGTAACCACCCCCCAACTAGAAAGGATGGAAAAAGCCTTATCACCAACGACAGCCACAGTGAATGGACAAAAGAGAGAAAACAAAAACAAGACTCTCTTAGAAATTCCCCCCAAACCCTCCCCGCCTCGCACCAAGGCCACCTAGGAGTCCACTCCGACAGCGGCAATAGTGGACCTCGAGTGCCTGCGGCGACCGCGATGCAAAGGCAAAAGAATGGAGAATGACCAACCGCACAATCTCTCTCTCTCTCTCAAACGCCTCCTAACCGTCCCCACCCCGCACCAAGGCCACCTAGGAGTCCACCCGGACAGCAGCAACGATGGACTTTGATCACCCGATCGCCTGCGGTGACCTCGATGCTAAAGAAAAGTAAGTAAATAAAGGGAAAACAACCGACCCCACGGCGTCTCTTAAAAATTCCTTGCAACCCTTCCCGCCCAGTAGCGAGTCCACCTAGGAGTCCACCCAGACAGCAGCAACAGTGAACCTCGATAACTTGATCACCTGCAGCAACCTCACTGCAAAGGAAAAAGAAGGAAGTAGAAGGAGAATAACCAAGTCGAAAACCTCTATTAGAAATGCCACCCCGACCCTCCCCGCCCTGTACCAAGGCCACCTAGGAGTCCACTTGGTCAACAGCAATAGTGGACCTCGATTGTTTGATCGCCTACGGCACCCTCGATGCAAAAGGATGGAAATAAAACAAGAACGACCGTTCCTGCAACCTCCCTTAAAAATTCCCCCCTCCAACCATCCCCACCCCGCACCGAGACCACCTAGGAGTCCACCCGGACAGCAGCAACGGTGGACCTCGATCGCTTGATCGCCTGGGGCAACCTCGATGCGAAGGTAGAGGAAGAAAATAAATGCATATCAAGAGGCTCACTACAAAAGGCATGAACATATCCGAACAGGAGGAGGGATCAGGCAGCCCCGCACCCGACACACCCTGCATACAAGCAACCTCGGATATTGCCCCACCGAATTACCAACTGGATAATGAAAACTTCTCACCTGCAGCCACCTCCACACAGAGGAGGGAGGTCGAAGCATTCCACCTTGAAGTCCTCCTTCCAGAAACAGCCCCCGCCATCAACATAGCAAGCCTCATCCTCGTTGGACCACAATCGCATGAGCGATCAACAAAACAAGAAATTCCCATCACCTTGTGTCTCAACATTCCAAGCCGCATAATCCTACGATGCACGCAAGATGCAAGGAAAAAGCTGACCAGTCAAGCAAACATATGGGCCACCACATCTATCAAGACCTCAAAGCCAACGCAGGGACAAACGACGCGCACTCTGAAAGGAATTCCAAACCTTAATTTTACAACAAGGAGAACCTCGCTCCTCACATCGCCCAATGAAAAAAGCATGCAAGAGGGGCGGCTTACAGCCAAAACCCCTCCGAATTCCTCTTAAACGTATGCATCTCAACCCACAGTGCTGACATAGCAAGAGTACAAGCACAAGAAACCAGCACCATAAAGAGCCAAACAATGAAGAGGAAAGTCATCTCATGGAGCCACACACAAAAACCCATCCAATTCCGAGAACACGGAGCGAAGGGGGAATTTTTCACATATGCCTCCAAGGACAAGCATGGCCAACATTACCGCTCATGTGCTACCGAGTGGGGATGGAGAGAATATGAATGTCGACCACCCTACAAATGACCCAAGGCCATTCTTCAGGCACACCCGAACAAGCAACTCAATTACCAACCCACCTTTCACACGAAAATCCAACCCCTGCCCCCACCAAAATGGGAGGAGGTGAACAATATAGCGAGGAGCCAATTTCACGAAGCCAACGAGACAAAAGCCCACCTCTCAAACCCATGAAAAAGGAAGGAGGTGAACAATATAGTGAAGAGCCAACATGGACGGAGCCAACGAGCGAGCAAGGGGCACGAGAGCGACATAGGCGACCGGCCAGTTGTCTCAAGGAGCCACACACAGCGACCCCATCCAACTCTGAGAACACAGAGCGAAAGGGTAACTCTTTTCACATATGCCTCCCAGGACAAGCATGGCCAACATTACCGCTCATGTGCTACCAAGTGGGGATGGAGAGAATATGAATGTCGACCACCCTACAAATGACCCAAGACCATTCTTCAGGCACACCCGAACAAGCAACTCAATTACCAACCCACCTTTCACACGAAAATCCAACCCCTCCCCCCACCAAAAGGGCAGGAGGTGAACAATATAGCGAGGAGCCGATTTCACGAAGCCAACGAGAAAAAAGCCCACCTCTCCAACCCACCAAAAAGGAATGAGGTGAACAATATGGCGAAGAGCCAACCAGCGACGGAGCCAACGAGCGAGCAAGGGGCATGAGAGCGACATAGGCGACCGGCTAGTTGTCTCAAGGAGCCACACACAGCGACCTCATCCAACTCTGAGAACACAGAGCAAAAGGGTAACTCTTTTCACATATGCCTCCTAGGACAAGCATGGCCAACATTACTGCTCATGTGCTACCGAGTGGGGATGGAGAGAATATGAATTTCGACCACCCTACAAATGACCCAAGGCCATTCTTCAGGCACACCTGAACAAGCAACTCAATTACCAACCCACCTTTCACACAAAAATCCAACCCCTCCCCCCAACAAAAGGGGAGGAGGTGAACAATATAGCGAGGAGCTGATTTCACGAAGCCAACGAGACAAAAGCCCACCTCTCCAACCCACCAAAAAGGAAGGAGGTGAACAATATAGCGAAGATCCAACCAGCGAGCAAGGGTCACGAGAGCAACATAGGCGACCGGCCAGTTGTCTCAAGGAGCCACACACAGCGACCTCATCCAGCTCTGAGAACACAGAGCGAAAGGGTAACTCTTTTCACATATGCCTCCCAGGACAAGCATGGCCAACATTACCGCTCATGTGCTACCGAGTGGGGATGGAGAGAAGATGAGAGTTGACGACCCTACAAATGACCCAAGGCCACTCTTCAGGCACACCCGAACAATCAACTCAGTTACCAACCCACCTTTCACACGAAAATCCAACTCCTCCCCCCACAAGAAAAAAGGGAGGAGAAGAAAAATATAGCGAAGAGCCGACATCGACGGAGCCAACGAGCGACATAGCAAAAAACTGATTTCAACAGAGCAAACGTGCGACCAAGGGGCACGAGAGAGAGTTATCGGAGAGCCGATTTCAACAAAGCCAACAAGTGGCTAGTCATCTCAAGGAGCCACACACAACAACCCCATCCAAATGCTAGAAAATAGAACGAACGGGAGAGATTGTTCAAACATGCCTCCAAGGATGAGCATGGCCAACATTACCGCTCATATGCTACTGAGTGGTGATGGAGAGAAGAAAGTCGACGACCCTAAAAATGACCCAGGGCCATTCTTCAGGCACAACAAAACAAAACAACTCAATTACCAACCCACCTTTCACACGAAAAGAAAATCTGATAAGCACACCCTCGGACAAAATGGGTCGACCCGAACACCCTCGTCCGTGCGCCCTCACCCGGGGCGACATGGAGCGCCCGCCCGAACGGACGCAGATGGGAGAAAACGACAAACGGGCCGCCCGGACGTGCACAAGGCACCCGAGTGGTCACAACTTAGCAAATCTGACACGGGCGCCCTCGGGCCAAACGACCTGACCCGAATGGACGACCTCACCCGGCACGACCAAACGACCCGACCCGAACAGACACCCTCACCTGACACGACACAGCGCGCCCACCTGAACGGACACACATGGGAGAAAATAGCAAACGGGCCGCCCGGACGTGCACAAGGCACCCAGGTGGTCACAACCTAGCAAATCTGACATGGGCACCCTTAGGCCAAACGACCCGACCCGAACGGACGACCTCACCTGGCACGACCAAACGACCGCACCCGAACATACGCCCTCACACGGCACAACACGGCACGCCCAGCCGAACGGATGCACATGGGAGCAAACGGCAAATGGGCCGCCTGGACGTGCACAAGGCACCTGGGCGGTCACAACTTAGGAAATCTGACACGGGCGCCCTCGGGCCAAACAACCCGACCCGAACGGACGACCTCACCCGGCACGACCAAACGACTCGACCCAAATGGACGCCCTCACCCAACGCGACACGGCGCCCCCACCTGAACGGACGCACATGGGAGTAAACAGCAAACGGGCCGCCCAGACGTGCACAAGGCACCCGGGTGGTCACAACTTAGCAAATATAACACGGGCACCCTCGGGCCAAACGACCCGACCCGAACGGACGCCCTCACCCGGCACGACACGGTGCACCCACCCAAACGGACGCACATGTGAGCAAACAGTAAACAGGCCTTCCGAACGTGCACAAGGCACCTGAGCGGTCACAACTTAGCAAATTTGACATGGACACCCTCGGGCCAAACGACCCGACCCGAACGGACGACCTCACCGGGCACGACACAGCGCGCCCACCCGAACAGACGCACATGGGAGAAAACGGCAAACGGGCCGCTCGGACGTGCACAAGGCACTCAGGCAATCACAACTTAGCAAATCTGACACGGCCGCCCTCGGGCCAAACGACCCGACCCAAACAGACGCCCTCACCCGGCATGACACGGCGCGCCCGACCGAACTGACCCACATGGGAGCAAACGGAAAACGGGCTGCCCGGACGTGCACAAGGCACCCGGGCGGTCACAACTTAGCAAATATGACACGGGTGCCCTCGGGCCAAACGACCCGATACGAACCGAACGGACGCCCTCGCCCGGCACGCCCACCCGAACGGACGCCTTCGTGCCAAACAACCCAACCAGACCCGAACGGCCGCCCTCACCCGGCACGACCAAACGACCCGACTCGACCCGAACGAACGCCCTCACCCGGAACGACCAAACGACATGACCGAACGGACGCACATGGGAGCAAACGGAAAACGGGCTGCCCGGACGTGGACAAGACACTCGGGCGGTCACAACTTAGCAAATCTGACACGGGCGCCCTCGGGCCAAACGACCCGACCTGAACGGATGCCCTCACCTGGCACGCCCACCCGAACGGACCCCATCACCCGGCACGACACGGCACGCCCGACCAGAACGGACGCACATGGGAGCAAATGGAAAACGGGCCACCCAGACATGCACAAGGCACCCGTGTGGTCACAACTTAGGAAATTTGACACGGGCTCTCTCGGGCCAAACAAACCGACCCTAACGGACGCCCTCACCGGGCATTCCCACCCGAACGGACGCCCTCACGCAACACGACACGGCGCGCCCGACCGAACGGACGCACATGGGAGAAAACGGAAAACGGGCTGCCCGAACGTGCACAAGGCACCCGGGCGGTCACAACTTAGCAAATCTAACACAGGCGCCCTCGGGCCAAACGACCCGACCCGACCCGAACGGACGCCCTCGTCCGACACGCCCACCCGAACGGACGCCTTCGTGCCAAACGACTCGACCCGACCCGAACAAATGCTCTCACCTGGCATGACCAAAAGACCTGACCTGACCCGAACGGACGCCCTCAACCGGCACAACCAAACGACCTGACCAAACGGACGCACATGGGAGCAAACGGAAAACGAGCCCCCCGGACGTGCACAAGGCACCCGGGCAGTCACAACTTAGCAAATCTAACACGGGCGCCCTCAGGCCAAACGACCCGACCCGAACGGACGCCCTCGCCCGGCACGCCCACCCGAACGAATGCCCTCACCCCTCGCGACACGACGCGCCCGAACAAACAGACGCACATGCGAGCAAACGGCAAACGGGCCGCCCGGACATGCACAAGGCACCTCGGCAGTCACAACTTAGCGAATCTGACACGGGTGCCCTCGGGCCAAACAACCCGACCCGACCCGAACGGACGCCCTCGCCCGGCACGCCCACCCGAACGGACGCCTTCATGCCAAACGACACGACCCGACCCGAACGGATGCCCTCACCCGGCACGACCAAACGACCCGACCGGAATGGACGCCCTCACCCTACACGACCAAACGACCCAACCCGACCCGAACGGCCGCCCTCACCCGGCACGACCAAACGACCCGACCCGAACATCCGCCCTCAACCGACCCGAATGAACGCCCTCACCCGGCACAACCAAATGTACGCACATGGGAGCAAACAGAAAACGGGCCGCCCGGACGTGCACAAGGCACCCGGGCGGTCACAACTTAGAAAATCTGACACGGGCGCCCTCGGGCCAAACGACCCGACTCGACCCGAACAGACACCCTCGCCCTACACAACCAAATGACCCAACCCGAATGGATGCCCTCACCCGGCGCGATGCGGCGCGCCTGACCAAACGGACGCACATGGGAGCAAACGGCAAACAGGCCGCCCGGACGTGCATAAGGCACCCGGGCGGTCACAACTTAGCAAATCTGACATGGGCGCCCTCGGGCCAAATGACCCGACCCAACCCGAATGGACGCCCTCACCCAGCACACCCACCCGAACGGACGCCCTCGGGCAAAACGACCCGACTCGACCCGAACGGACGCCCTCACGCAGCACGACCAAATGACCCGACCCGAACGGACGCCCTCGGGCCAAACGACCCAACCTGACCCGAACGGACACCCTCGGGCCAAACGACCCGACCCGACCCGAACGGACACCCTCAGGCCAAATGACCCGACCCAACCCGAACGGACGTCGTCACCCGGCACGACCAAATGACCCGACCCGAATGGACTCCCTCGGGCCAAACAACCCGACCCGACCCAAACGGATGCCCTCACCCGGCACGACCAAATGACCCGACCCGAAAAGACGCCCTCGGGCCAAATGACCCGACCCAAACCGAACAGACGCCCTCACCCGGCACGCCCACCCGAACGGACACCTTCGGGCCAAACGACCCGACCCGACCCGAACGGACGCCCTCACCCGGCATGACCAAACGACTTGACCCAAACGGACGCCCTCGGGCCAAACGACCCGACCCGATCCGAACGGACGCCCTCACCCGGCACACCCATATGAACGGACGCCCTTCGGCCAAACAACCCGACCCGACCCGAACGGACGCCCTCACCCGGCACGACCAAATGACCCGACCCGAACGGACGCCCTCACTCAGCATGACCAAATGGACGCACATGGGAGAAAACGGCAAACGGGCCGCCCGGATGTGCACAAGGCACCCGGGCGGTCACAACTTAACAAATCTGACACGGGCGCCCTTCGACCAAACAACCCGACCCAAACGGACGCCCTCACCCGGCGCCACACGGCCCGCCCGACTGAACAGACGCACATGGGAGAAAATGGCAAATGGGCCACTCGGACGTGCACAAGGCACCCGGGTGGTCACAACTTAGCAAATCTTATACAGGCGCCCTCGGCCCAAATGACCCGACCCGAACGCCTTTGGCCGGGCGCCCTCACTCGGCACGCCCGACCCAACCCGAACGCATTTGGCTGGGCAAGTCGGGTGACCCACGACTGGGCGCCTCTGCACGAACTGCACAATAGTGCGGAAGCCATTCCGGGAGTGTCCGGAGTCAGAATTGAGTGCCGTAAATTGTAGAATGTGCGTATTGATGGGCCGCATCTAACCGTATAGTTGTGAGGTGGATTGGACACACAGGGAGCTCGAGGGACGGTCTAAACTGATCTGTAGTGCCCATTTGAGTCACCCGACAGCACTTGGGCAGTTTTGTGCAGGATATTCCCAAGGTGAACTCTGATGATTGTAAGTGATTGTTGTAGGCTAGTTTGATGGTTGACAAGCCTTAGAGCTTGGTCAAAAGGCTAACTTTCCTTGCCAAGGAGCAGAAGTGGCTTCTGCTGGATTGGAACTTATTATTTCATATTTATGAAACGTATTATCGGTCGGACTCATTATTAACAGGGAATTTCCCCTCCCTTGTATGTATGAGTGTACTTGTGGATTGATAATGATTTTTATATTTATTTCCGCATATCAAGAGAAAATTTGGTTAATAAATAACAAGTGTTGCTAAAGGCGTTGTCTATATACTTGAGTATTTGGAAAAAGAAAAAAGTACGGTAGTTCCGCACCCGTCTATAGCGTGGTTGAAAGACACCGAAGGTATAGGGGCGTGACAACTAGGCACATGGGCGGTCACAACTTAGCATTTTCTATACGGCCTCCCTCACACGACCCGACCCGAACCGAACGCGTTTCCTTGGGCGCCCTCACACGGCACGACCTGACCCGCCCGAACGAAGGCACAAAGGAGAAAAAGGTAATCGGGTCGCACGAACGTGCACAAGGCACAGGGCGCGATCACAACTTAGCATTTTTTATATGGCCTCCATCACACGACCCGACCCGAACACGTTTCCTTGGGCGCCCTCACACGGCACGACCCGACCCACTGAAATGAAGGCATGAGGGAGCAAACGGAAAACGGGTCGCACGAATGTGCACAAGGCACACGAGCAGTCACGACATAGCATTTTTTATACGGCCTCCCTCACACGGCATGACCCAACCCGACCCACCCGAACGAAGGCACAATGGAGCAAATTGGAAACTGGCCGCGTGAACGTGCACAAGGCACGCGGGCGCTCACAACTTAGCATTTTTTATATGGCCACCCTCACACGACCCGACCCAAACGCATTTCCTTGGGCGCCCTCACGCGACCCGACCCGACCGAACGCGTTTCCCTACTCGAAGGTATGCATCCCATAGTGCATCAAAATCAAGACCAGTCTCGATCTCAGTTCCTCAGTGAACCAAATACTGCAAGATCATTGTAGTATGAAGCCTCCAATGAATGAAACTCCATCATGAACTCCCATGCATCATCCTATCCAAAGCATTGGCAAGCATACTTGTATTGCCCACGAGTGCCACCACAAGTTGTTCTCACCTTGCAAGTCATATGAATGTGCTCATAGGCTACTCATCCAACTAATGTCTTGTTGCTCAAAGTGAACAACGTCCACCAGCCCATCTATAAAAGATCTCCATGTAGCACCAACAATCGATCATGCTCAGCATATTCCTTCTCGACACTCCTCCATGATCCTCATAAGTGGCACCCAGTAAGTGCACCTGCATAATGTCTCCACATAATGTCCTGCCATGCCCTCATGTCAATGTACACGACTTTGGTTGCCCATGTGTCCATCAAGAGTAGACTCGCCTCAACCCTAGTCACCATCATGTGTATAGTGTACAGGTTAAGTGCCCTCAGTCACTTCTACCATCATCATCATGGGTACTTCCTCCAAGGCTTCTCCCCCGCTAAAGGTGCACCAAGAGTTCCTTCTTGGTTGTAAGCAATGAAGAATTCTACCCAGACAATGTGCCCTACCACCAAGGCAGTCCATGAGTCATGCCGGGAACCTAGCCAGTTTCCATGTGGCTAAGCATGACCCATATCTATCATAGAGATCATCAAGTTCCACCCTTGTCACGGGAATTTGAACCTACTAGAGCGAGGTCACAAATTTCCCTATCAAGGCCTACAACGAGAAATGATCCCCTTGCTTCTCCAATGTACAAGGTTCCATCATAGTTATCCGAGGAAAGGTCCTCCATGGTATTGGAAAAGAAGTCATCTTCTTTCCCATCCTTGCATACGGTCCATCTCCCAGATGCTCAATTGAAACATGAGCCATGTCTTCATGAAGAATCTCTAAGCGAATGTCCTTCGTCCTCATCAATGTCTACAATGCTTCCGATCCTGGTACTGCCTGCTCATAAAGTTCCTCCTCGATCATTGTCACTTCTACAACATTTTCATGTGGTTCATCCCCCAATGCCTGCAATGTGCTTGGTCCAGGTTCAACTTGTTCCACGAGTTCTTCCTCGATCATATCCGCATCCTCAACATCCTCCCCAGAATCATCCATCACCGATGCTTGCGATGTGCTTGGCCCTGGTCCAACCTGTTCATCAAGTTCGTCCTCGACTTCTACCACATCCGCAACATCCTTGTGAGAATCGTCCACCATCAATGCTTGTAATGTGCTTGGTCCTGGTCCAACTTGTTCATCAGCTTCTTCCTTGACTTCAATCACATCTACAACATCCTTTGGTTCGGCCACAATGGGCTTCATGCCACCATGCTTCATCTTTCCAAGGTCTCTAAGCTTGAGAAGCTTATCAATTAACTTCCTTCGCTCTTCTTCCACCTTGTCCATTTCTGCTCGGAGAATTCTCACTTTCTTCATAAGTCGAAACATTTCATCTTTTCTCATGCCATATTTCCTCCTCTTGCACAATGTATCAATGGTCCGACTCGCCTCATCAAACTCCTTTTCCACTTCCTTCGACTTCTCTTTAATTTCTTTGAAGTTAATTTCCAATGAAACAAACTCATCCATCAAGCTTCAATACCACCTGCAACGCTGCAACGGTATCCATGCACAATAATAATAATAAAAAAGCCACAAAAATGTAGCTCTGATACCAACTGTCATGCCCTTATACCTGTGGTAGTCTCCCAACCGCTCTATAGACGGGTGCGGCACTACCTTATTTTTCTCTTTTCAAATACTCAATAAGTAGACTACGCCTAACTCAACACTTGTTTAATTAATCTTCCAAAGTGCTCTTGTGCGGAAATAAAACAGCAATAAACATCAATATCAAACCACATGAACGCCCATACATTCAAGGGAGGGGCAAATCCCGTTAATAAGTCTGCCCAGTATTATGCTTCAACAAATATGTACACCGCGTGAGAGCGCCGCACCGGCCGACGGGCCCCACGAATTGAGGGCGTGCACCCTCAGGCCCGCCCCCCGCAGCCAATCCTTTTCTCGAAGCGCGGATCCCGTTTTGCCGACTTCCTTACCTACATTGTTCTATCGACTCGCAGGCTATTCACCTGGAGACCCCGATGCGATTATGAGTACGACCGCACAGAACGGTACTCGGTCTCGTATTTTCAAGGGCCGCCGAGGGCGCATCGGACACCGCAAGACGGTGCCCCCCCCCCCGCCGGACCCTATCTCCAGGTGAACCGATTCCAGGGTGGGCAAGCTGTTAAAAAGAAAAGATAACTCTTCCCGGGGCCCCCGATGATGTCTCTGGATTTCCTAACGTTGCCGCCCGCTGCCATGTCTCGGTTCGGGAATATTAACGCGATTCCCTTTCGATGCTGGTGTAGAGTGCAACCTTGATACAAGGCTTCCCCATCTCTTAGGATCGACTAACCCATGTCCAAGTGTTGTTCACATGGAACCTTTCCCCACTTCAGTCTTCAAAGTTCTCATTTGAATATTTTCTACCACCACCAAGATCTGCACCTGGGGCTGATCCACCCAAGATCACGCTCGAGGTTTCTCAACGACCCCCATGTCCTCCTACTCATAGAAGCTAGGAAATTTCTTTGACGGTTGAGTATAGGTTACGCTCTTCAGCACCATCCATTTTCGGGGTTATTTGATTTGGCAGGTGAGTTGTTACACACTCCTTAGCAGATTTCGACTTCCATGACCACCGTCTTGTTGTCTTAATTAACCAACACCCTTTGTGGGATCTAGGTTAGTGCACAATTCGACACTGTAAATCAACTTTTGGTTCATCCTGCATAACCAGTTCTTCTTACCAAAAATGGCCCACTTGGAGCTCTCGATTCCATGGCATGGCTCAATGGAGCAGCCGCACCCTCTTACCTATTTAAAGTTTGAGAATAGGTTGAGGGCGTTACGCCCCTGATGCCTCTAATCATTTGCTTTACCTGATAAAAATAGCGTGTGACCTCCAGCTATCCTGAAACGAGCCTCCACTAGAGTTTCCTCTGGATTCACCCTGCTCAGGCATAGTTCACCATCTTTCGGGTCCCAATAGGTGTGCTCGCACTTGAACCCTTCGCATAAGCTCAAGGTCGATCGATGATGCACCCCCCGCAAAGAGTGGATCTCGCCCGTCATCTTCCTTGCACCTCGCAGGTTTTCAAACCCGCCGACTCGCACACATGTTAGACTCCTTGGTCTGTGTTTCAAGATGGGTCGAATAGAAAGCCCGCCAACCAACACCACGAGCGTGCAGGTGCACACGGCCCACCACAAGGGCGCGTGCTTCGTCCCTCGACCACCGCACTGGCAAACCGACAGGTGGTACTCCACCCACGCTTGTGACGATGCAGCAGCCTGTGTTGGTTTGCACCTCATGTCGAGTGGCGGACCAGCCTGAGCCATTCCACATCCGACCGAGACGCATCGACATCCTCCATCTGCTTCCCTCCCGGCAATTTCAAGCACTCTTCAACTCTCTTTTCAAAGTCCTTTTCATCTTTCCCTCGCGGTACTTGTTCGCTATTGCTCTCTCACCCGTATTTAGCCTTGGACAGAATTTACCACCCAATTAGGGCTGCATTCCCACACAACCCGACTTGCTGACAGCGCCTCGTGATGCGGCAGGGTCCCGGCCCGACGGGGCTTTCACCCTCTCAGGCGCCCCCTTCCAAGGGACTTGGACTGGGTCCGCCGCTGAGGACGCTTCTACAGACTACAATTCAGGTGACGCTGCCACCCTATTTTCATGCTAGGCTCTTCCCAGTTCGCTCGCCGCTACTAGGGGAATCCTTGTAAATTTCTTTTCCTCCGCTTAATTATATGCTTAAACTCAGCGGGTGTTCTCGCCTGAGCTGAGGTCGAAAGTTGGAGCTAAATCTACCCTACCCAATGGGAGGACAAGAGAGAGCAAAGCAAGTTCCAGGGATGCCACACAGAGCCCGCATCGGCTAACGTCGACTACCCAACCAAGGGGACAACATCACCGCTTGCCAACGCACGCCACGAAACATTGCCTGCCACATTTCAGCCAACCGCACCGGATTGGGCACAGATGACCACCTCCTCTGCTCCCTAGCATATTGCAAGGAGCACGTTTGATTGGGATGCGACGCCTAGACAGACGTGCCCTTGACCGAAGCCTCGTGCACAAATTGCGTTCAAAAACTCGATGATTCACGGGATTTTGCAATTCACACTAAGTATCGCATTTCGCTACGTTCTTCATCATAACAAGAGCCGAGATATCCATTGCCGAGAGTCATTTCCATGTGTTACCAAAATATCGCACCCCCATGAGAAATGGATAAAAGCCAACCCAACGTACAATGCGTCGCAACAAGCCCCCTTCCCCCTCAAGACAACCGCACTCCATAACCCACTCACCACAGGGAAGGGGCTCGAACAAGCCCCCCCGCCCAAACCCCATGCCTTTGCAGAAAGGGGGGAACTGCAAGGAACGGTGATCGAGAAGGACTAGGGTGGCCAACCCAAGAGCTCCCACTGCTTTTCATCCTTCTCGAAGACCCAACCACAAAAGTTCCCCCCTTTCTTCTTCGTAACACCGCTGGGGGCCAACAAGAGGAAGGGAAGGGAAATAAATAGCACATATGCATATAACAGAAAATAAAGAGAAGGTGGCTCCCACCCCGTCACAAGGGAAATCTCAAGCAGAAAAACAAGAAGAGCTGCTTTCCACCCACTCAAAGGAGGAGGCCCAAACAGATAACAAACACTTCGCGAGCCCCACGCCCTCGAAAAAGGGGGGGGAATCGCAAGGAACGACAATCGGGAAGGACTAGGGTGGCCAACCCAGGAGCTCGCACTGCCTTTCATCCTTCGCGAATGCCAATCCTCAACGATTCACCCTTTTCTCCGTAAAGCTAGGGGCCGAAAGGAGGAAGAGAAAAAGCAACCCAAAAAGAGAAAAGAAAAAAGAGAACCAAAACATGGCCGAGGCTCAAACACAAAACAGGCTTTCAAGGCCCCGTGCCCTCGCAAAAAGGCGGGAACTGCACAGATCGACGACCGAGAAGGACTAGGGCGGCCACCCCAGTAGGAACTCACACTGCTTTTTCATCCTTCCGAAAACGTCAAAATCCATGGCAATCCCACCTTTTCTCCGTAAATCTAGGGGGAAAAAAATGAATTATAAGGGGAGGCTCAAACACAGTACAATATTTTCCAAGCCCCGTGCCTCATAGCAAAAAAGGGGGAACTACAAGGAACGATGACTGAGAATGACTAGGGTGGCCAACCCGGGAGTTTGCACTGATTTTCATCCTTCTTCGACACCGACCCACAACAATTCTCGCTTTTCTCCATAAATTTGGGGACCAGAAGGGAAGAAAAAGACGACAAGAAAGAAATAAAAACCAAGAATTACCCACCATAACACTTGTGACAAAAATCCAATTTGAGAGAAAGGGGGCCAAATTTCAAGCAACGCTAGCTAGAAAAACAGAGGGCCACCGCCACGCGAGGGAACGTTGGCTTAACCAAAAAGAAGGAAAACAAGGCACCCAATCAAAATCATCCCACGTTTTCACACCCTTCCACATACTACATTGCGACGCAACATCCTTTCTATCTACACAACATAACAAGCGGCAATCAAACAACCAAGCAGAGACAAGCCACAACCTAAACTTGACCACTAGAAAAGCCGAGGGCCCCGACGAGACAAGTGCCTAGAGCACGTTACTACTGAGAGGTAAACGACCCCCCAACCCACACAAGGCTTCAGACAAAAAACGCGCTAATGGCAAACCCACCCCGCTATTGTACCCCTCCGTCTACAGGACACCCGACAACCTTTCTAGCCAAAAATTCAAGGGGGCCCAAACAATCGGAACTCCAAAGAGGAGTTATCGCATGCTGAAACTCAATGCTAGATAAAGCCCAGTGCCACAAATACGCCGGCGGTGAAACGTCACACCCTAAAAAGAGGGAAGCCCCCAAAGCGCACACCACAACGCTATTGCAACAATCGATACATCCAAGAAATGACCAAGTCACGCAAAAAAACCCAGAATCAAAATGGTGAGGACTAGGACATAACCTGCTTCCTACTTTTCCTTGGAAGGGGGAGTGGCTCAAGAAAGGATGAGGAATTCCCTCAACACCAAAGGGGCACGAGAAAAGAATGCTACCTCGTGCCCATTGACGAGAAAACTTGCAATTTTTATGGAGCTCGAACCAAGGAAGGGCTATTTCATTACCTAGACCCAACCCTTCCGCGAGGGAATGTTAAGGAATAGTCGAGAGGACTAGGGTGGCCATCCCAACGGATTGCTCCGCTCTTCATCCATCCCATATTTGACCCCACCTCGACATTTTCCCCTCGCGAAAGGGTTGAGGTAGGAAGCACACGCACAACCACTCCCTTGACCCAACCACCAACAAAAAGGCTCGCCCAAGCAAACACATAAACCACCGCCACCACCTTTTGGAGAGAACCAACTATGGAGGCCCACATCTTCTAATGAACAAAGGACCGAGCACCGCCGCTATGAACAGCGGCGAACCACCATCGTCGATAGCGGCGAACCACCATCGTCGACGCAATCCGAACACTTCACCGGATCATTCAATCGATAGGAGCGACGGGCGGTGTGTAAAAGGGTAGTGACGTAGTCAACATGAGTTGATGACACGCTCTTACTAGGAATTCCTTGTTGAAGACCAACAATTGCAATGGTCTATCCCCATCACGATGCAATTTGAGAATATTTCCTAATGCTCTCGAACCAGGAAGAAAAACTCATTGGCTGCATCAGTGTAGCGCGCGTGCGGCGCAGAACATCTAAGGGCATCACATACCTGTTATTGCCTCAAACTTCCATGGCCTAAACGGCCATAGTCCCTCTAAGAAGCTGGCCGCGAAGGGGAAGCTCCGCGTAGCTAGTTAGCAGGCTGAGGTCTCGTTCGTTATCGGAATTAACCAGAAAAATATCTCCACCAACTAAGAATGGCAATGCACCACCACCCATAGAATCAAGAAAGAGCTCTCAATTGTCAATCCTTACTATGTCTGGACCCGGTAAGTTTCCCCATGTTCAGTCAAATTAAGCCGCAGGCTCCACTCCTGGTGGTGCCCTTCCATCAATTCCTTTAAGTTTTAGCCTTGCGACCATACTCCCCCGAGAACCCAAACACTCTGATTTCTCAGAAGGTGCTGGCGGAGTCCTTAGAGCAACATCCGCCGATCCCTGGTCGGCATCGTTTGTGATTGAGACTAGGACGATATCTGATCGTATTCGAGCCCCCAACTTTCGTTCTTGATTAATGAAAACATCCTTGGAAAATGCTTTCGCAGTGGTCCGTCTTTCATAAATCCAAGAATTTCACCTCTGACAATGAAATACGAATGCCCCCGACAGTCCCTATTAATCATTACTCCGATCCCGAAGGCCAACACAATAGGACCAGACTCCTATCACGTTATTCCATGCTAATGTATTCAGAGCATAAGCTTGCTTTGAGCACTCTAATTTTTTCAAAGTAACAGTGCCGGAGCTGCGACCCAGCCAGTTAAGGCCAGGAGCACGCCACCGAAAAAAGGGACGGAAGGTCAGGTGCACACCGAGTAGGCGGACCAACCTTTATGACCCAAGATCCAAATATGAGATTTTTAACTGCAACAACTTAAATATACGCTATTGGAGCTGGAATTACCGCGGCTGCTGGCACCAGACTTGCCCTCCAATGGATCTTCGTTAAGGGATTTAGATTGTACTCATTCCAATTACCAGACTCGATGAGCCCAGTATTGTTATTTATTGTCACTACCTCCCCATGTCAGGATTGGGTAATTTGCGCACCTGCTGCCTTCCTTGGATGTGGTACCCGTTTCTCAGGCTCCCTCTCCGGAATCGAACCCTAATTCTCCGTCACCCGTCACCACCATGGTAGGCCTCTATCCTATCATCGAAAGTTGATAGGGCAAAATTTTGAATGAAGCATCACCAGCACAAGGGCTGTGCGATCCGTCGAGTTATCATGATTCACCGGAGAAGCGGGCAAGCCCGCGCCGGCCTTTTATCTAAAAAATTCATCCCTTCCAAAGAGTCGGGACTTGTTGCACGTATTAGCTCTAGAATTACTACGGTTATCCGAGTAGTATGGTACCATCAAAAAAAATATAACTGATTTAATGAGCCATCCGCAGTTTCACAGTCTGAATTAGTTCATACTTATACATGCATGGCTTAATCTTTGAGACAAGCATATGACTACTGGAAGGATCAACTAGGTAGCACCCTCCCACTTCAAAGGGCATTCAAAGTTCTCTCTTACAGAGAGCCAGCCTGAACACCCATCAAGTCAAGGAGAGGTCAACATATCATGTAAAGCTCTTATAACTTACACCTCTTGCATCCCTAAGAAGGGATTAGAGCCCACACACACTACATGCCAAGGACATGCAAGACATCAAACGTAATGGACGATGGATTCAAGATCCAAAAAGCGAAAAAATGGGTCAACCCACCGAGTCACATTGCACCGAGGCTACCTAGGAGTTGGTAACCATCCCCCAACCAGCAAGGATGGCAAAAGCCTTATCACCCACGACAACCACAGTGAACGGACAAAGAGGAGAAAACAAAAACAAGACTATCTTAGAAATTCCCCCAAACCCTCCCCACCTCGCACCAAGGCCACTTAGGAGTCCACTCCAACAGCGGAAATAGTGGACCTCAAGCGCCTGCGGCGACCCCGATGTAGAGGCAAAAAAATGGAGAACGACCAACCGCACAATCTCTCTCTCTCTCTCAAACGCCTCCCAACTGACCCCGCCCCGCACCAAGGCCACCTAGGAGTCCACCCGTACAACAGCAACGATGGACCTCGATCACCCGATCACCTGCGGCGACCTCGATGTGAAAGAAAAGTAAGTAAATAAAGGGAGAACAACCGACCCCACGGCATCTCTTAAAAATTCCCTGCAACCCTTCCCGCCCAGCAGCGAGGCCACCTAGGAGTCCACCCGGACAGCAGCAACAGCGGACCTCGATCACTTGATCGCCTGTGGAAACCTCACTGCAAAGGAAAAAGAAGGAAGTAGAAGGAGAATGACCAAGTCGACAACCTCTATTAGAAATGCCACCCCGAACCTCCCCGCCCCGCACCAAGGCCACCTAGGAGTCCACCCGGTCAGTAGCAACAGTGGACCTCGATCGTTTGATTTCCTATGGCACCGTCGATGCAAAAGGATGGAAATAAAACAAGAATGACCGTTCCTGCAACCTCCCTTAAAAATTCCCTCCTCCAACCCTCCCCACCCCACACCGAAACCTCCTAGGAGTCCACCCGGACAGCAGCAACGGTGGACCTCGATCGCTTGATCGCCTGGGGCAACCTCAATGCCAAGGCAGAGGAAGAAAATAAATGCATATAAAGAGGCTTTCTACAAAAGGCATGAACATATTCAAACAGGAGGAGGGATCAGGCAGCCCCGCACCCCACACACCCTGCATACAAGCAACCTAGGAGATTTCCCTACCGACTTACCAACTAGACAATGAAAACTTCTCACCTGCAGCCACCTCCACACAGAGGACCACATCCTTGTTGGACCACAATCACATGAGCATTCAACAAAACAAGAAATGCCCATCACCTTGTGTCTCAACATTCCAAGCCACATAATCCTACGATGCACGTAATATGCAAGGGAAAAGCCGACCACTCGAGCAAACATATGGGCCACCACATCTATCAAGACCTCAAAGCCAACGCAGGGACAAATGACGCGCACTCTGAAAGGAATTCCAAAACTTAATTTTACAACAAGGAGAACCTCGCTCCTCACATCGCCCAATGGAAAAAGCATGCAAGAGGGGTAGCTTACAACCAAAATCCCTCCGCATTCCTCTTAAACGTATGCATCTCAACCCACAGTGCTGGCAATAGAAAGAGTACAAGCACAAGAAACCGGCACCATAAAGAGCCAAACAATGAAGAGGACAGTCATCTCAAGGAGCCACACACAAAAGCCCATCCAATTCCAAGAACACGGAGCGAAGGGGGAGTTGTTCACATATGCCTCCAAGGACGAGCATGGCCAACATTACCGCTCATGTGCTACCGAGTGGGGATGGAGAGAATATGAATGTCGACCATCCTACAAATGACCCAAGGCCATTCTTCAGGCACACCCGAACAAGAAACTCAATTACCAACCCACCTTTCACACGAAAATGCAACCCCTCCCCCCACCAAAAGGGGAGGAGGTGAAAAATATAGCAAGGAGCCGATTTCACGAAGCCAACGAAACAAAAGCCCACCTCTCTAACCCACCAAAAAGGGAGGAGGTGAAAAATATAGCTAAGAGCCAACATCGACGGAGCCAACGAGTGAGCAAGGGGCATGAGAGCGACATAGGCGATCGGCCAGTTGTCTCAAGGAGCCACACACAGCGACCTCATCCAACTCTGAGAACACAGAGCGAAAGGGTAACTCTTTTCACATATGCCTCAAAGGACAAGCATGGCAAACATTACCGCTCATGTGCTACCGAGTGGGGATGGATAGAATATGAATGTTGACCACCCTACAAATGACCCAAGGCCATTCTTCAGGCACACCCGAACAAGCAACTCAATTACCAACCCACCTTTCACACGAAAATCCAACCCCTCCCCCCACCAAAAGGGGAGGAGGTGAACAATATAGCGAGGAGCCGATTTCACGAAGCCAACAAGACAAAAGCCCACCTCTCCAACCCACCAAAAAGAAAGGAGGTGAACAATATAGCGAAGAGCCAACAAGTGACGAAGCCAAGGAGCAAGCAAGGGGCATGAGAACGACATAGGCAACTGGCCAGTTGTCTCAAGGAGCCACACACAGCGACCTCATCCAACTCTGAGAACACAGAGCGAAAGGGTAACTCTTTTCACATATGCCTCCCAGGGCAAGCATGGCCAACATTACCGCTCATGTGCTACCGAGTGGGGATGGAGAGAATATGAATTTTGACCACCCTACAAATGACCCAAGGCCATTCTTCAGGCACACCCGAACAAGCAACTCAATTACCAACCCACCTTTCAAACGAAAATCCAAACCCTCCCCCCACCAAAAGGGGAGGAGGTGAACAATATAGCGAGGAGCTGATTTCACGAAGCCAATGAGACAAAAGCCCACCTCTCCAACCCACCAAAAAGGAAGGAGTTGAACAATATATCGAAGAGCCAACCAGCGAGCAAGGGGCATGAGAGCGACATAGGCGACTGATCAGTTGTCTCAAGGAGCCACACACAACAACCTCATCCAGCTCTGAGAACACAGAGCGAAAGGGCAACTCTTTTCACATATGCCTCCCAGGACAAGCATGGCCAACATTACTGCTCATGTGCTACCGAGTGGGGATAGAGAGAAGATGAGAGTCGACGACCCTACAAATGACCCAAGGCCACTCTTCAGGCACACCCAAACAAACAACTCAGTTACCAACCCACCTTTCACACGAAAATCCAAACCCTCCCCCCACAAGCAAAAAAGGAGGAGAAGAACAATATAGCGAAGAGCCGACATCGACGGAGCCAACGAGCGACATAGCAAAAAGCTGATTTCAACAGAGCAAACATGCGACCAAGGGGCACGAGAGAGATTTATCGGAGAGCTGATTTCAACAAAGCCAACAAGCGGCCAGTCATCTCAAGGAGCCACACACAACAACCCCATCAAAATGCTAGAAAACAGAGCGGATGGGAGATATTGTTCAAAAATGCCTCCAAGGACGAGCATGGCCAACATTACCGCTCATATGCTACCGAGTGGTGATGGAGAGAAGAAAGTCGACGACCCTAAAAATGACCCAAGGCCATTCTTCAAGCACAACCAAACAAAACAACTCAATTACCAACCCACCTTTCACATGAAAAGCAAATCTGATAAGCGCACCCTTAGACAAAACAGGGCGACCCAAACGCCCTCGTCCGTGCGCCCTCACCCGGGGCGACATGGAGCGCCCGCCCAAATGAACGCACATGGGAGCAAACGGAAAATGGGCCGCCCGGACGTGCACAAGGCACCCGGGCGGTCACAACTTAGCAAATCTGACACGGGTGCCCTCGGGCCAAACGACCCGACCCGAACGGACAACCTCACCCGGCACGACCAAACGACCTGACCCGAATGGACGCCCTCACCCGGCGCGACACGACGCGACCACCCGAACGGACGCACATGGGAGCAAACGGCAAACAGGCCGCCCGGACGTGCACAAGGCACCCGGGTGGTCACAACCTAGCAAATCTGACACGGGTGCCCTCGGGCCAAACGACCCAACTCGAACGGATGACCTCTCTCGGCATGACCAAACGACCTGACCCGAACAGACGCCCTCACCCGGCAAAACACGGCGCGCCCACCCGAATGGATGCACATGGGAGCAAACGGAAAACGGGCCGCCCAGACATGCACAAGGCACCTGGGCGGTCACAACTTAGCAAATCTGACACGGGCGCCCTCAAGCCAAACGACCCGACCCGAACGGACGACCTCACTTGGCACGACCAAACGAGCCGACCCGAATGGACGCCCTCACCCAGTGCGACACGGCGCGCCCACCCGAACGGACGCACATGGGAGAAAACAGCAAACGGGCCGCCTGGACGTGCACAAGGAACCCGGGTGGTCACAACTTAGCAAATCTGACACGGGCGCCCTCGAGCCAAATGACCCGACCCGAACGGACGCCCTCACAGGGCACGACACAGCGTGCCCACCCGAATGGACGCACATGTGAGAAAATGGAAAACGGGCCGCCCGGACGTGCACAAGGCACCCGGGCGGTCACAACTTAGCAAATCTGACACAGGCACCCTTAGGCCAAACGACCCGACCCGAACGGATGACCTCACCCGGCACGACCAAACGACCTGAACGAACGACCTCACCCGGCATGACATGGCGCGCCCACCCGAACAAACGCACATGGTAGCAAACGACAAACGGGCCGCCCGAACGTGCACAAGGCACCCAATTGGTCACAACTTAGCAAATCTGACATGGGCGCCCTCGGGCCAAACGAATCGACCCGAACAGACGCCCTCACCCGGCACGACACGGGGCGCCCGACCGAACTGACGCACATGGGAGCAAATGGCAAACGGGCCACCCAGACGTGCACAAGGCACCTGGGTGGTCACAACTTAGCAAATCTGACATGGGCGCCCTCGGGCCAAACGACCCGACACGACCCGAACGGATGCCCTCGCCCAGCACGCCCACCCGAACGGACGCCTTTGTGCCAAACGATCCGACCCGACTTGAACGGCCGCCCTCACCCGGCACGACCAAACGATCCGACCCGACCTGAATGAACGCCCTCACCCGGCACGACCAAATGACCCGACCGAATGGACGCACATGGGAGCAAACGGCAAACAGGTCGCCCAGACGTGCACAAGGCACCCAGGTGGTCACAACTTAGAAAATCTGACAAGGGCGCCCTCGGGCCAAACGACCCGACCTGAATGGACGCCGTCACCTGGCACGCCCACCCGAATGGAAACCCTCACCCGGCACGCCCACCCGAATGGACACCATTACACGGCGCGACACGGCACGCCCGACCCGAACAGACGCACATGGGAGCAAACGACAAACGGGCCGCCCGAACGTGCACAAGGCACCCGGGCGGTCACAACTTAGCAAATCTGACATGGGCGCCCTCGGGCCAAATGACCCGACACGAACGGACGTCGTCACCCAGCACGCCCACCCGAATGGACGCCCTCACCCAGGGCGACACGGCGCGCCCGATCGAACGGACGCACATGGGAGCAAATGGAAAACGGGCCGCCCGGACGTGCACAAGGCACCCGGGCGGTCACAACTTAGCAAATCTGACACAGGCGCCCTCGGGCCAAATGACCTGACCAGACCTGAATGGATGCCCTCGCCCGGCACGCCCACCCGAACGGACACCTTCATTCCAAACGACTCGACCCGACCCGAACGGACGCCCTCACCCGTCATGACCAAACGACCCGACCCTACCCGAACGGACGCCCTCAACCGGCACGACCAACCGACCGGACCCGAATGGACACCCTCAACCCACCCGAACAAACGCCCTCACCTGGCGCAACCAAACAACCCGACCAAACGGACGCACATGGGAGCAAACGGTAAACGGGTTGCCCAAACGTGCACAAGGCACCCGGGCGGTCACAACTTAGCAAATCTGACGCGGGTGCCCTTGGGCCAAACAACTCGACCCAAACAGACGCCCTCGCCCAGCACGCCCACTCGAATGGATGCCCTCACCCGTCGCGACATGGCGCGCCCAACCGAACGGACGCACATGGGAGCAAACGGAAAACGGGCTGCTCGGACGTGCACAAGGCACCCCTGCGGTCACAACTTAGCAAATCTGACACGGGCGCCCTCGGACCAAATGACCTGACCTGACCCGAACAGATGCCCTCGCCCGACACGCCCACCCGAATGGACGCCTTCATGCCAAATGACCCGACCTGACCCGAACAGACGCCCTCACCCGGCACGACCAAACGACCCGACCCGAACGGACGCCCTCACCCTGCACGACCAAACGACACGACCCGACCCGAACGGCTACCCTCACCCGGCATGACCAAACGACCTGACCCGAATGGCCGCCCTTAACCGACCCAAACGGACGCCCTCACCCGGCACAACCAAACAGACGCACATGGGAGCAAACGACAAACGGGCCGCCCGAACGTGCACAAGGCACCCGGGCAGTCATAACTTAGCAAATCTGACACGGGCGCCCTCGGGCCAAACGACCTGACCCGACCCGAACGGACACCCTCACCTGGCACGACCAAACGACCTGACCCGAACGGATGCCCTCACCTGGCATGACCAAACGACCTGACCCGAACGGACGCCCTCACCCGGCGCGACACGGCGCGCCTGACCAAACGAACACACATGGGAGAAAATGGCAAACGGGCCGCCCGGATGTGCACAAGGCACCCGGGCGGTCACAACTTATCAAATCTGACATGGGCGCCCTCGGGCCAAACGACCTGACCCAACCCGAACATACACCCTCACCCGGCACGCCCACCCGAACGGACGCC
The DNA here is from genome assembly GCA_034641835.2 of Pinus albicaulis. NCBI lineage: Eukaryota > Viridiplantae > Streptophyta > Pinopsida > Pinales > Pinaceae > Pinus > Pinus albicaulis. The sequence continues at coordinate 140,304 of JAXQQM020059358.1, read as the reverse complement.
CTCGGGCTAAACGACCCGACCCGACCCGAATGGACGCCCTCGGGCCAAACGACCCGACCCGACCCAAACAGACACCCTCACCTGGCACGAACAAATGACCCGACCCGAATGGACGCCCTCGGGCCAAACGACCCGACCCGACCCGAACGGACGCCCTCGGGCCAAACGACCCGACCTGACCCGAACGGACGCCCTCACCCGGCACGACCAAATGACCCCACTCGAACGGATGCCCTCGGGCCAAATGACCCGACTCGACCCGAATGGATGCCCTCAACTGGCACGCCCACCCGAACAGACGCCTTCGGGCCACACGAACCGACCTGACCTGAACAGACGCCCTCACCCGGCACGACCAAACGACCTGACCCGAACGAACGCCCTCGGGCCAAACGACCTGACCTGACCTGAATGGACGCCCTCACCCGGCACGCCAACCTGAATGGACGCCCTTGGGCCAAACGACCCGACCCGACCCGAACGGATGCCCTCACCCGGCACGACCAAACGACCCGACCCGAACGGATGCCCTCACCCGCCACGTCCAAACGGACACACATGGGAGCAAACGGCAAACGGGCCACCCAGACATGCATAAGGCACCCAGGCGGTCACAAATTAGCAAATCTGACACGGGCGCCCTCGGGGAAAACGACCTGACCGACCTGAACGGACGCCCTCACCCGGCGCGCCCAGCCGAACGGACGCACATGGGAGCAACTGGCAAATGGGCCGCCCGGACATGCACAAGGCACACGGGTGGTCACAACTTAGCAAATCTGACATGGGCGCCCTCCGACCAAACGACCCAACCCCAACGGACGCCCTCACCCTGCGCCACACGGCCCGCCCGACCGAACGGACGCACATGGGAGAAAACGGCAAACCGGCCGCTCGGATGTGCACAAGGCACCCGGGCGGTCACAACTTAGCAAATCTGATACGGGCGCCCTCGGCCCAAACGACTCGACCCGAACGCGTTTGGCCGGGTGCCCTCACACGACACGACCTGACCCGCCCGAACAAAGGCACAAAGGAGCAAATGGCAATCGGGTCGCACGAACATGCACAAGGCACAGGGCGCGGTCACAACTTAGCATTTTTTAGACGGCCTCCCTCACACGACCCGACCCAAACACGTTTCCTTGGGCGCCCTCACACGGCACGACCCGACCGGCCCGAACGAAGGCACAAGGGAGCAAACGGAAAACGGGTCGCACGAACGTGCACAAGGCACATGAGTAGTCACAACTTAGCATTTTTTATATGGCCTCCCTCACACGGCACAACCCGACCCAACCCACCCGAACGAAGGCACAAGGGAGCAAATCGGAAACTGGCCGCGCGAACGTGCACAAGGCATGCGGGCGGTCACAACTTAGCAGTTTTTATACGGTCGCCCTCACACAACCCGACCCGAACGCGTTTCCTTGGGCGCCCTCACACGACCCGACCCGACCGAACGCGTTTCCCTGCTCGAAGGTATGCATCCCATAGTGCATCAAAATCAAGACCAGTCTCGATCTCAGTTCCTCAGTGAACCAGATACTGCAAGATCATTGTAGTATGAAGCCTCCAATGAATGAAACTCCACCATGAACTCCCACGCATCATCCTATCCAAAGCGTTGGCAAGCATACTTGTATTGCCCGCGAGTGCCACCACAAGTTGTTCTCACCCTGCAAGTCATATGAATGTGCTTGTAGGCTGCTCATCCAACCAATGTCTTGTTGCTCAAAGTGAACAACGTCCATCAACCCATCTATAAAAGATCTCCATGTAGCACCAACAATCGATCATGCTCAGCATATTCCTTCTTGACACTCCTCCATGATGCTCATAAGTGGCACCCAGTAAGTGCACCTGCATAATGTCTCCACATAATGTCCTGCCATGCCCTCGTGTCAATGTACATGACTTTGGTTGCCCATGTGTCCATCAAGAGTAGACTCGCCTCAACCCCAGTCACCATCATGTGTATAGTGTACAGGCTAAGTGCCCTCGGTCACTTCTACCATCATCATCATGGGTACTTCCTCAAAGGCTTCTCCCCCGCTAAAGGTGCACCAAGAGTTCCTTCTTGGTTGTAAGCCATGAAGAAGTCTACCCAGACAATGTGCCCTACCACCAAGGCAGTCCATGAGTCATGCCGGGCACCTAGCCAGTTTCCATGTGGCTAAGCATGACCCATATCTATCACAGAGATCATCAAGTTCCACCCTTGTCATGGGAATTTGAACCTACTAGAGCGAGGTCACAAATTTCCCTATCAAGGCCTACAACAAGAAATGCTCCCCTTGCTTCTCCAATGTACAAGGTTCCATCATAGTCATCCGAGGAAAGGTCCTCCACGGTATTGGAAAAGAAGTCATATTCTTTCCCATCCCTGCATACGGTCCATCTCCCAGATGCTCAATTGAAACACAAGCCATGTCTTCATGAAGAATCTCTAAGCGAGTGTCCTCCGTCCTCATCAATGTCTGCAATGCTTCCGATCCTGGTACCGCCTGCTCATAAAGTTCCTTCTCGATCATTGTCACTTCTGCAAAATTTTCATGTGGTTCATCCCCCAATGCCTGCAATGTGCTTGGTCCAGGTTCAACTTGTTCCACGAGTTCTTCCTCGATCATATCCGCATCCTCAACATCCTCCCCAGAATCATCCATCACCGATTCTTGCGATGTGCTTGGCCCTGGTCCAACCTGTTCATCAAGTTCGTCCTCGACTTCTACCACATCTGCAACATCCTTGTGAGAATCGTCCACCATCAATGCTTGTAATGTGCTTGGTCCTGGTCCAACTTGTTCATCAACTTCTTCCTTGACTTCAATCACATCTACAACATCCTTTGGTTCGGCCACAGTGGGCTTCATGCCACCATGCTTCATCTTTCCAAGGTCTCTAAGCTTGAGAAGCTTATCAAGTAACTTCCTTCGCTCTTCTTCCACCTTGTCCATTTCTGCTCGGAGAATTCTCACTTTCTTCATAAATCAAAACATTTCATATTTTCTCATGCCATATGTCCTCCTCTTGCACAATGTATCAATGGTCCGACTCGCCTCCTCAAACTCCTTTTCCACTTCCTTCAACTTCTCTTTAATTTCTTTGAAGTTAATTTCCAATGAAACAAACTCATCCATGAAGCTTCAATACCACCTGCAACACTGCAACGGTATCCCTGCTCAATAATAATAATAAAAAATCCACAAAAATGTACCTCTTATACCAACTATCATGCCCCTATACCTGTGGTAGTCTCCCAACCGCTCTATAGATGGGTGCGGCACTACCTTATTTTTCTCTTTTCAAATACTCAATAGGTAGACTACGCCTAACTCAACACTTGTTTAATTAATCTTCCAAAGTGCTCTTGTGCGGAAATAAAACATCAATATCAAACCCACATGAACGCCCATACATTCAAGGGAGGGGAAAATCCCATTAATAAGTCTGCCCAGTATTATGCTTCAATAAATATGTACAATTTGCAATTACTATACAACCAAGCCTCCATAAACCATTTATGCTTCTTGCCAAATGTGCTTGTACCTAGGTCTAGCCTTAACAGCTTCCCAACAGTGCAAAAAATCCAAAGGAACCCCAAAATTCCCTTTCAGAACATGTTTCTGAAGACTGCGCGAATTCTGGTTCGAGTGGGTCACTCGGGTCACAGACGCCCTCGACACCCTGAACGCGTTTCCGCACGCGGGTCACCGGGGTCACGGTCTGCACGTGTTTCCTGAACGCGTTTGGGTCGCGTTCGACCCGAACCGACCCTGTTGAACGAACTCTGTGCCTTCAAACACTGTTCCGCGTGTCTGGAACGCGGGCGCGCTGCACGAACCCGACTCGACCTGAACACGCCAGCCCTGAACACTGTTCTTCACGCGTCCTGCGGAAGGAACCTGACTCGACCATACACTGAACACTGCACCGCACGCGCCCTGCGGAAGGAACTCGACTCGACCTACGGGTGAACACCGAACGAGTTTTTACCCGACTCGACCCAGACTCCGTTTCCCTACTGCAGCTTTTCCCTCCACCCTCGACCTTCGCTCTGGCTCGAGCATTAGCTTGCCAATGGTGGAATCAGCAAGATGTTGATGTCCTTCTTTCTTTCCTTTATCGTCCATCACACGTCCTCCTTTCGTATGTGCCTTTTCCCACACATTGCTTCCATGGGTGGGGCTTGACCCATATAAGGCCGACCCAGTAAAGGCCCATAAAGCCTTGGTTACGACGTGGCATTTCCTCCTTAACGTCGGCTTGCCACCACGGCCGGCCTATAAAACCTCCAAGCCAACACATGGCCATTTTTGGACGCATTTATGCACGTCGCTCCTAAACGTCACATGGTCACCATGATAACGTTGCATAGTAGCCGAATGATGTTTTCGTCCGTCGGCACGCCTGTCTAACCTTTCCTCGTAGTTTTCGTCGTTCATCACATGTCCACCGAACGCTTCCAACGCCTTTTGTCATCGTCCTCGACTCGTGGGTCTTACAGGGGCAGTTTCTGTCCATTAAGAAGGGACATGGAAACCTTACATTTCGCACAGTTGGGCGACTGTTGTCACGGTGGGGTGAGGAAACCTGTCATGCCCCTAGACCTTCAGTGACCTTTCAACCGTGCTATAGATGGGGTGCGGTACTACTATACTTCTCCTTTTCATAATACTCAAGTATGTAGACTACGCCTTTAGCAACACTTGTTAAATTAGTTAATCAAATGTTCTTTCAATGTGCGGAAAACATAAACATCATCATCACATCCACAGTGTATGCCCATACATACAAGGGAGGGGCAACTCCCAGTTAATAATGGGTCTGCCCGATAATATGTTTCATAAATACGAAATAGAGTATAAGTTCCAATCCAGCAAAAGACCCCCTTTTCTCTTTGGCAAGGCAAGTCACTTTTTGTCCAATCTTACAATGCTTGACAATCATTAACTAGCCCACAAAAATAATTTACAACACTAGAATTCACCTCAGGAATATCCTGCATAAAACTGCCCCAAGTGCTGTCGGGTCACTCGGGCGCAAATTGCGTTCAAAAACTCGATGATTCACAGGATTCTGCAATTCACACTAAGTATCGCATTTCGCTACGTTCTTCATCGTAACAAGAGACGAGATATCCGTTGCCGAGAGTCGTTTCCGTGTGTTACCAAAATATCGCACCCCCACGAGAAATGGCTAAAAGCCAACCCAACGTACAATGTGTCGCAACAAGCCCCCTTCCCCCTCAAGACAACTGCACTCCATAACCCACTCACCAAAGGGAAGGGGCTCGAACAAGCCCCCCCACCCGAACCCCATGCCTTTGCAGAAAGGGGGGAACTGCAAGGAACGGTGATCGAGAAGGACTAGGGTGGCCAACCCAAGAGCTCCCGCTGCTTTTCATCCTTCTTGAAGACCCAACTGCAACAGTTCCCCCCTTTCTTCTCCGTAACACCGCTGGGGGCCAACAAGAGGAAGGGAAGGGGAATAAATAGCACATATGCATATAACAGAAAAGAAAGAGAAGGTGGCTCCCACCCCCTCACAAGGGAAATCTCAAGCAGATAAACAAGAAGAGCTGCTTTCCAAACCCCGTGCCTTTTCAAAAAGGGTAGAATTGTAAAGAACGATGACCGAGAAGGACTAGGGTGACCACCCTGAAACTCGCACTTCTTTTCGTCCTTCACGAACATCAAGCCCACTACAGCTCCCCCTTTTTTCTCTGTAAAGATGGGGGCCAGAACGAGGAAAGTAAGAAAAACACATGAAAGAAAGAGAAACAAAATTGTCCACCCACTCAAAGGAGGAGGCCCAAACAGATAACAAACACTTCGCGAGCCCCGCACCCTCGCAAAAGGGGGGGGAATCGCAAGGAATGATAATCAGGAAGGACTAGGGTGGCCAACCCAGGAGCTCGCACTACCTTTCATCCTTCGCAAATGCCAATCCTCAACGATTCACCCTTTTCTCCGTAAAGCTAGGGGCCGAAAGGAGGAAGAGAAAAAAGCAACCCAAAAAGAGAAAAGAGAAAAGAGAACCAAAACATGGCTGAGGCTCAAACACAAAACAGGCTTTCAAGGCCCCGTGCCCTCGCAAAAAGGCGGGAACTGCACAGATCAACGACCGAGAAGGACTAGGGCAGCCACCCCAGTAGGAACTTGCACTGCTTTTTCATCCTTCTGAAAACGTCAAAATCCACGGAAATCCCACCTTTTCTCCGTAAAGCTAGGGGGAACAAAACGAATCACAATGGGAGGCTCAAACACAGTACAATATTTTCCGAGCCCCGTGCCTTATAGCAAAAAAGGGGGGAACTGCAAGGAACGACGACCGAGAAGGACTAGGCTGGCCAACCCAGGAGTTTGCACTGCTTTTCATCCTTCTCTGACACCGACCCACAACAATTCTCACTTTTCTCCATATATCTGGGGACCGGAAGGGAAGAAAACGAAGACAGGAAAGAAAGAAAAACCAAGCATTACCCACCATAACACTCGCGACAAAAATCCAATTTGAGAGAAAGGGGGCCAAATTTGAAGCAACGCTAGCTAGAAAAACAGAGGGCCACCGCCACACGAGGGGACGTTGGCTTAACCAAAAAGAAGGAAAAAAAGGCACCCAATCAAAAGCATCCCACGTTTTCACACCCTTCCACATACTACATTGCGACGCAACATCCTTTCTATCTACACGACATAACAAGCGGCAATCAAACAACCAAGCAGAGACAAGCCACAACCTAAACTTGACCACTAGAAAAGTCGAGGGCCCCGACGAGACAAGTGCCTAGAGAACGTTACTACTGAGAGGTAAACGACCCCCCAACCCACACAAGGCTTCAGACAAAAAATGCACTAATAGCAAACCCACCCTGCTATTGCACCCCTCCGTGTACAGGACACCCGACAACCTTTCCAGCTAAAAATTCAAGGGGCCCCAAACAACCGAAACTCCAAAGAGGAGTTATCACAGGCTGACACTCAATGCTAGATAAAGCCCAGGGCCACAAATACGCTGGCAGTGCAACGTCACACCCTAAAAAGAGGGAATCCCCCAAAGCACACACCACAATGCTATTGCAACAATCGACACATCCAAGAAATGACCAAGTCGCACAAAAAAACCCAGAATCGAAATGGTGAGGACTAGGACATAACCTGCTTCCTACTTTTCCTTGGAAGGGGGAGTGGCTCAAGAAAGGACAAGGAATTCCCTCAACACCAAAGGGGTACGAGAAAAGAATGCTACCTTGTGCCCATTGACGAGGAAACCTGCAATTTTGATGGAGCTCAAACCAAGGGAGGGCTATTTCATTACCTAGACCCAACCCTTCCGCGAGGGCATGTCAAGGAAGAGTCGAGAGGACTAGGGTGGCCAGCCCAATGGATTGCTCTGCTCTTCATCCATCCCATATTTGACCCCACCCCGATATTTTCCCCTCGCGAAAGGGTTGAGGTAGGAAGTGCACGCGCAACCACTCCCTTGACCCAACCACCAACAAAAAGGCTCGCCCAAGAAAACACATAAACCACCGCCGCCGCCTTTTGGAGAGAACCAACTATGGAGGCCCACATCTTCCAACGAACAAAGGACCGAGCACCGCCGCTACGAACGAGTCTCAATTTTTCCATCGTGTTTCCCAAGCACCTCGTCTGCAGCAACCATGCCCCGCCGAACGGACCGTTGGAGAGGGGGCTCCCGGGCAACGAGCTTTCGAACCCCATACACAAAACACATTAGGGGAAATAATAACAAAGGATGGGACAAGCACAAGCATCGCTTGCAAGTACACGAAACAACA